>JAKCPB010000253.1:0-86282 GCA_021442155.1 Cymbidium sinense | reverse complement strand
GAAAAGAGAAAAGAAAAGATGGGTAGTGAAGCTCTACCCTTATACAACCCGGATTACAAAATAATATATATGCTATGGGGTCTTCTTTTCTTCATTTCTTCATTTCTTCATTTCTTTCTTTGATTTACTCCAAAGGCATCACAGTGGCACCCTGTGGACTAAGCCTTCTCGCTCATCCTAATCCCCATAGCACTAACCCTAATTCCTAATGCAAAATTACATCAAAAAAAAGTAAATCTAGCTACACCCGCAAAACAAATGTTAGCTAAACATACCATACAATCAAGTATATGAATAATTTGGACTTAGCACACATGGGTAACCAAGTCCACTGTCTAACATGGGTTACACTTAGGGCTAAGCAAACAAAAGCATGTATATTTTTTTATTACAGGCCCCTTTAAGCATAACCTGTAAAATATGATTAGGCTAATAACTCTAACATCCAAATAAAACATACACCCTAACATCCGCCTAAAACATTACATCACAAAACAAAACACAACATCATACATACAACGCTAACTTAGCACTAAGTAGTGACTTAGTATTCTAATGTGTGTGCTTAAGGCTTGTAGCAAGACTTCTTTAGTTTAAGTTCCAATTTGAAGTTTGAATTTAAATTTTACCTTTGGGTGATTTCAATCTAAATGATTTAATGATTTTCTTTTCATTTTATTTCAATTTTATTTGGAAATGATATTTAGGTTCTCAAGAATGAAGAGTAGGATGAATTCCCAGATGGGACTCACCCAATTCTACATCCTCCTAAGGAATCTAACTAAAGTCCTTAAGTATCTTGATTAGCCCATTTTGAATTTGTAATTCATTTGATTTAGAGTTTAAAATTTGAGTTTATTTAAGTATTTGATTTTTTTTTTTAGATGTTTTAGTTTAATTGCATCTTGATAATTCAATATCCTGTAAAGGAGTTTAAGTTTGTTTAAGTTCATGTGTTTTATTGATTAATTTTAGATTAGTGTTTTGATTTAATTGAATCTTGATAATTCAATATCCTTTTAAATATTTAATTCTTTTCTTTGATCATGGTTATGTGATTTAACTTTATGTTTATTTAATTTGGTTCATTTATTTGTAGTTTGATGGATTAGATTAAGATTTTATTTTGATTCTAATTGGGTTTGATTCTTTGTAATTGGGATCATATTTTTAATCACATCCATTTGTCATGTTCATCAAGTTTGGTTTGCATTTTTTGATTTCATATATTGGATAGTTAATTAGTTCATTTTATTTAAGTAGGTTGAATGAGATTTGATTTGATTCTATAAAATGAGAATCTTTCTTGATTTAACTTAATTTGATTCAATTTGATTTGCTTATTTTATTGGTCTTATGGATTTTTAGGTTCAATGTGATTATGTGATTTATTTAATTAATAAGTGTATTTATGTTAATTATAAAGGTTTGTTTAATTTTTTTTTTTTTTGTTTTCATATTTGTTTAGACAAAATGATGACACTTAATGGTTTTGGTTTGATTTATGTTTTGATTAATTAAGTTTTAAATTAATTAAATATTAACTTAATTAGTTTGTTTAAGAGGTATGATTAAATTAAATAAAGATTTGTTTAACTTTTGATTTAATTTCATGTTTATTTGAGTTAATGATGTAATGATGAATTAATGATTGAAGTTTAAATTAGGGTTTTGATTATCATTTAATTATATTATGTTTGATTAAGCTTAAGTTTAATATGATTAATGTAATTTATTTATTTAATTTATTTAATGTGTGATTAAATTAATAGTAGATTAAGTATTTAATTTTAATTAACTTTAATGATTTATAAAGTTAAATTTGGTTTATTAAGATAATGGATTAATTTATTAATTAGATGTTTGATTAATTAAATTTGATTAATGGGTTAATTAAAATTATTAGATTAATTAAAGGTTTGTTTAATTAGAGATTAATGACTTAATGATTTAGGTTTAATTTAAGTTTTAATTAGTGTTTATAATTATGAATTAAGTTTAGTTTCATATGATTAATTTAATTAACTTAATTAATTTATTTAAGTATGTGATTATTTAATTATGGGTTTGATTTAATTTAATTAGCTTTAATGTCACTTATTTAAATTAATTTGATTAATTAAAATGATGGATTAATTCATTAAATTTTTTATTAATTAAATGTTAATTAAGTTTGATTAGGGTAATTAGATTATTAAAAGTTTATTTTAATTAAAGATTGATGACTTAATAATTTAGGTTTAATTTATGTTTTGATTGATGTTTAATTGCATCTTCATTATGTTTGATTAAGTTTAGGTTTAACTTAATTACTTTTAAGGATTATTAAATTTAATTATGGGTTTGATGCTTAATTTTAGAGTTAACTTTAATGTGACTTATTTAAATTAATTTGATGATGGATAAATTTATTGAATTTTCATTAATTAAATGTTTGACTAATTGAGTTTGATTATTTATGATTAGGGTTTTACTTGATTTGATTATGTTTGTTTTATTTCATTAACATGATCAATTTAGTTATTAGTTGAAATATTTAATGATTATTTAATTATCTCATTCCAAATGGATGTGATTTAATTAAGTTTACTTTAATTTTATTTAGTTTAATTCATTAGTATCAAATTATTAAAGTTTTCTAAGTTTGTTGGATTTTGAGTTTGATTTAAGATTTAATCATTTAATTGAGTTTTATTAACTTAAATAGATTTAATCATATTTAATTTAATCTCCTTTAAAGATGATATTTTCTGATTTAAAGTTTGATTAATGATTTAATGAATTCTATTCAATGATCATTTTATTTTATTTTTTATTTTATTTAATATTTGAGTTATTTTTAGATTATATTAACTTTTTAGTTATTTAAACTCTAATCTTAAGTGTTTATTTGGGTTTCTTAAGATTAAGATCAAATCATTTTTTTTTTTTTAAGAGTCTAGATTAAAGTGATTTAGGTTATCTTGAAGATTTTTGTAAAAATTTTTATTTAATTTATTTTATCAAAATTGATAATCTGAATTTAAAATTTTAATATCTACCAATACAAAAGTTATTTTAACTTGAAATTTTTACTGTATGTGTATTATAACATTAATTTCAATATCTAAAAATTTCAACTTAATATAACCTATATTTTGGCTTAATTAATAAAATATGATTTTCACTAAAACTTAAATTACGCTCAATACAAAATTTTGAATATTTTTTTTTGGATTCCTCGGATGAAAAATCCAACGAGCCCTTGTTTGCAATTTTGTTAAGTATTTTATTTTTATGAATTTTGAAGTTTCATATGATTTAAATTATTATTATTATTTTATTATATTATTTTTTTTTTTTTTTGGCGCGGAAAGACAAATGACCGCCCCATCACGACGGACAGATCGGATCGCTCATCAGGCCGTGATCACGATGCGATTGATCGTCCGATCGCAAAAACCACGCGACGGACGCATCATTTCGTTGCTCCGGCTCGAAGTCGGTTCGCTGATCACGATCAAACGCCGCCGATCGACGGTCGAGATCGGCGTCATCGCGATCCACGCGATCGACGTCCGATCCCGCGAATCGCGGATCTGACGGTGGAGCCGGTGAACAAGTGTTTGGGGTATTTTGGAAAAATGAGAGTTTCTAAGCAAAAAACTTGTCCAAATGGACCCGTTTTTATTCGCACCAAAAAAATTTATTTCCTATTGGATGATTTAAAATAAAAGTGCGATTTTCTAAAGGAAATTCCTAGAATCACGGAAATTTAATACAAAATATGCAAAATCCTAAGTCGACTACGGTTTGACAAAGTTACCTCACCGGGATGGAAGATCCCAGGGAGCTTTATGTGTGAGGAAGCTTGAGTAATCCCTGCTTCTCTTCTAACGCCCTTCTCGATGTTTTACCGTCACTTGAGAAGAGCAAATTCTTGATTTGAGCTTAATGTGGCTAAACAAGTGGGGAATGGGTTACTTTGGCTTTGGAGAGCTTTGGGGGCGAGGATGATGGGAGCAAGAGCTCAAGTCTCATTTCCCTCCTTTATAAAGGATGAAAAAAAATTTTTTTTTGAATCATTTTGGCTCCAAATTGAATGCCATCTTGTTGGGGTGGTTAGCTAGATTGATTGAGGACTTTGGATTTTGCTCCAAAGTCCTCTCTGTCGCCACATGATGAGATTTGTTTAATTGGAATATTGGTGCCATGTGATGAGGGTGCATGTGATGGGGAATTAAATGAGGTTAGGTGGAATCCTATGTGGGGTTGGTTCATGAGGGATTTAAAATGGGTTGGGTTTATTTTGGGCTGATCCCAAATGAGTTTTGATTTGATCAGCCCTAATGGCTAAGGATTTGGCCCAATTTAGGGTCATACCAAATTGACCCATTTGACCAAAATTGTCCAAATTAACTTGGTTTATGGATTGATTCATGTTCAATTGACTAATTGAAGATGAATGTGTCTTGGTTTGAATTAATTTGGATTTAATTTGATTTAGGCCAAATTGACCCTTTAGGCCAATTTGGGCTAAGTTGGGTCAAGTTGACCGATTTGATCAAATTGAGTTCAATTATTGCTTAAGTTCAATAATCAATTTGGAATAAACTTGAGCCATTGGTTGCAATCAATTTGGGTTAGATCATGATTTGGCCCGATTTGGTTCTTTAGGTCAATTTGGGTCGCTTTTGGATCAAATGGCCAATTGGGCTTGGTTTGGCCCAATTGATTGCAATTGATCATCCTAGGTGATCAAAAATCATGGTGGAAGATTTTGGTGAGCTTGGTTCAATCCAATTTGGGTTGGATTAGAAGTTGGCTCAAATGGGTCCTGGTCACTTTAGTCAAGTGCACCGGGTCAATTGGTTTAGTTTTGATTTGATTTGATAATTGTAGGTTTCATTTATATTTGGGTAAAATAATTGAATAAATGATTGATTCAAGAGAAAATTGGTTTTGACTTGATATGGATAGAATTTGGCTAAGTCCAAAGAATTGGCTTAAAGGGTTTAAATTGAGTTTGGATTTGATTTTCAATATGGTTTTGGTCATTTGAATTTGGATTTCATTTATATTTGTGAATATAAATGAAGGAATAATTCATGAAGAGATCAATTGAGTTTGATTTGATTTAAGGAAAGATTTGGCTAAGCTTATGAATATGGTTCATATGGCTTAGAAGGGTTTTAGGATTTGAATTTGATTTTGGGTTTCAATCATTTGGAGTCAAATTTTGAAATTAGATTGAATTTGAATTTGAATTTGAATTTAGTTTGAGAATTGTCGGGTTTGATTTGAGAAAGTGTATCTAGATTATGTTTAGGCTATGGATAGTAATTTCCTTAAACCCTAAGGCATAGCCTAATCTTATGATTAACACTTCTAAGTCTTAAGGTTAGGTGTTCACCTAATCAATAGATGTGTCTTATGACTAAGAAATCTTAGTGTCTAGAAGATCCTAAGTCTAAGAGGATGTTAAGAGCTCACTCCAAAAGTGAGGTCAACAAAAGGACCCCAATGGGTGTAATCACAAGGCACACACAGTAGCTGACAAATGATCAACATCCGTAAGATTGCAACAAACAAATAAGTGATCTATACCAGACCTCAGAGAGAAATCAATGTACTCTCTTTATGCCAAGGGCATAAGAGAGAATGGGGATTGAGTACATGAACCTTCCTCTGGAAACAGTTCAAGTTATCCAGGGATATGGATTTGAGTTTGATTGTGAATATAATTGATTTGGGTGTGTATCCACTAGGGATAAGAATTTAATTGATTTCTTTGATTTGTTTTGATTAGATTCCACTAGGGAGGTTTTAATTTGTTATGGCTCCACCAGGGAGAAGGGTTCTGATTGAGGGCATATCCTGGGATGCACGGAAATTTGTTTAATTTAGATCTAGGTCCACCGGGAGGCCAATTTGATTTGCCTCACGGAGAGAAATTTTGTTTATTTTGATATGTTTAATTTGACTCAGGGAGGTTGGTTTTAAATTTATTTTGTTATGGACCTTCTACATGGACTACACTAAGAAGGGGCCACGGGGCCTTGGTCTCGCTTAGATTTATAAGTCTAAAGGGTAGTCTACCGCCATAAGTAGGACTATCCAACCTAAGGGTTGCCTTTTGGTGCAATGACTATGCTAGGAAGAAAGCTAGTAGACTTACATCTTCCAAAGCAAGAAAAGTCCTTAGGGTGATCTCGACAAGCAACACATCAACCCTACCTAAGGCAATTGAAAGAGCACCAGGGTCTTACCTCAACTCAAGAGTAGTCCTGATGATTAATTTGATTTGATTTGATTTAATTTTGTGTGTTATATTGTGGACCCTGTTGCGATGGACCCACTGAGAAGGAGCTATGTCAGCCTTGACCTATCTCAGATTTACAAGTCCAAAGGGGTAGTCTACCAACCACAAGGTAGGACTATCCGGCCTAAGGGTTGCCTTTCGGTGTGCAACGATTGTACTAGGAAGAAAGCGTAGTAGACTTACATCTTCTAAAGTAGGGATCAACCGTTGGGGTGATCATTGATGGTACTATTTGAGTGAATGCCGTGGACTCATATCGACTCAAGAATAGTGAATTTCTTTAATTTTAGATGGACCTGGTTTTGATGAATCTACTAAGAAGGAGCTAATATCAGCCTAGACCTATCTTAGATTTACAAATCCAAAGGGATAGTCTACTAGTCGTTAGGTAGAACTAACCAACCTAAGGGGTGCCTTTCGGTTTAATGGTCAAGTTTGGAAGAAAGGGACTCACATCTTCCTAAACAAGAATCCACTGATCGTTTAGCAAACAAATCGGGCCCGACCTGGTCGCCTCTTACAACGATCGGGAAAGAATGCGTAATAGACTTATATCTTTCAAAGCAAAGAATCACGGTAACTCGGGTGGCAATAAGTTGAACCCGACCTAAGGGCTACTACGGAGTGAGTACACCGGATTTATCTCAACTCGGTCGTAATTCCTATAGGGAGTTTTTGACACCGCCCTAAAGATAGGATGCAAAGGGGCCACCGGGGCTTGAATTCTAATCCACAAGCAAAATATTTTGTTTGTTTGTTTAATTATTTTTATCATGGACCTGTTAGTTTGCGAGGGATCAAACCCGAGAAGGAGCTTATATCGCCTAGACTGCCTCAGATGAACCAAGGGAGAATCTGATCCGGAACAAATTCTCCAACCACGGGGTGGTTACCGGAAAGGGGACCGCCCAATCCAAAAGTAACCGGTAGTGTCTAAATGGGGTCTCAAAGGACGTGATCCAAATAGAATGCCCACAGGGGAAGGGGCCACAATGGGGCTTCAATCCAACACCCTGTAGAAAATGACATGGCTAGTCATATATCACATAGGTATTCGGTGGCCAACTCATGGAGAAAGCGGGGACTTACATCTTCCAAGAGTGGTGTACCCACGGTGAGTCGATGGCAACATCAACCAACCCATGGTTTGCAAACAATCGCCTAGAAAGAAAGCGTAGACTTACATCTCTAAAGCGAACCGAGGGATAGTCTGCTGCATTATCCGACCTAGAGCGACTACTGAGTGAATGCCACCGGGGGCTTATATCGACTCAAACATAGTCAAGAGGAAAGGAGCCTCTAGGGGACTTACCCTAAACCTCAAATATATTCGACCTAGTTAGGTCATGATGATTAGTTCAAGAAGAAAGCACAGGGACTCACATCTTCTCAAACATGATCAACCATGAGGTAGCTCATGGGCTGAAGACTACAAACTAACAAGGCGCTCGTTTTGCAATGGTCGATTAGAAGAATGGGGACTTACATCCTCCAACAAATGACCACTGGGTGATGTTGCTTTGGACAACAAATCAGCCCGACCTAGAATGAGTGAGTGCCTGTGGGGCTTGCTCCACATCAAAGTAGCCAAAGAAAGATATGTGTATTTGTGTTTGATATGAAGGAATAGGATGCCACTGGGACTCTTACACCTAAACCTGGAAACTCGACCTAGTAGTATGATGGCTAGTTCAAGAAGAAAGCTCTCACATCTTCTTAAATAAGCCAACACAAGGTAGTTCACTAGCGTGATAGAAGCCTACCAAACTAACAAGGCGCATGGTTTGCAATGGTCAAATTAGAAGAAAGTGGGACTTACATCCTCCAACAAATGACCATGGGTGATCGGTTGCTTTGGACAACAAATCAACCCGACCTAGAGCTAATGAGTGAGTGCCACAGGGCTTGCTCCCACTTCAAAGTAGCGAGAGAAAGATATGTATGTTTTGTTTGATATGAAGGAATAGGATGCCAGGGGACCCTAAATATATCATGGTGAATTCACAAGCAAAAGATATTTCTAACACGTAAGAAATAAAATTTGAGATGAAAAGAGATTTTATTGATAATTATTTTCAAACAAGATTTATGGATAATATTTCTTTAAGTAGAGCCCATTGATTGGAAGCATCTCCTTTATGAGTTGGTAAGACCCTCCTTGGTAGGCCTTCTATGGCATAAGGGCCTTCCCAAGTGGGTTCAAACTTTCCTCTATCTTTCTTCAGAAACAATTGGTCTCCTTAGAACTAAAACAAGCTCTCCTACTTGAAAAGCTCTAGACGGACCAACTTGTTATGAGCTTGAATCATCTTGGCTTTATATAACTCGAGGTTTTGGCATGCTCAGTAGGCGCCTCCTCCAAACCTTCGAGCTCTTCCAACCGTAACTTAGCACTGCTTGTGATTTTGCTACCCACGGCTATCCTTAGTGATGGGAGTTGGACTTCCAAAGGTAGAACGGCTTCGGACCCATACACTAAGGAGAAAGGGGTAGATTGAGTTGGAGTTCTATATGTGGTACGATAGGCCCATAAAGCTTCAACCAACTGTTCATGCCATCGTCATTTGTTGTCATCTAATGTCTTCTTCAGTATTTGAATGAGGGTTTTGTTGAAGGCTTCTGCTAACCCATTTGCTCTTGGATAGTAGATGGTAGAATATCTCCAATCTATGTTGTGTCTTCGAGCAAAGCTATTGATTTTAGTGCTCTTGAATGCAGTACCATTATCGGATATAATTCGTCGAGGCACCCCGAACCTATATACGATATGGTTCCTGAAAAACTGGAGCACATGTTGAGTGACCTCTAAGGGATTGCCTCGCCCATTTGGAAAAGTAGTCGGGCTAGAATGAACCGATGACCCTTGGAAGAAGAGGGTCGATCGGACCCACAATGTCGTTCAACACTCGAATGGCCAAGGCCAACGTAGATGTAGAATATTGGGAGGTTGATGTAGACTACACCGCACGACATTGATGGCATCTCCTAGCTACATCCATACATGTGATCATCAAGGCCGAGTATCCTAGTCTCTTGATCTTGGCTTTCATCTTCGGATTGATGTGCCCCACATAACCTCGAGTGCCCTGTCACACGGGCTTCATGTTTGTCCACAACGTAACCACATATGATCGAAAGACTGATAAGGTGCCTACAAGAGTATAAAGGGCTCTCTCGCTTCACCCGGTATGCTGATTTCTCTTGAGGTAGTTTGCCTACATTTAAATAATCTATGAATGGTTGCCTCCAACTGCTCCTCATCCTTATTAGTAATGGCAACCTCCCCTTCAAGAGAGAATCTCAATGAGTTCAGCATCAATAAGGGATAAGACTTGTCTATTTTGGACCCTATTGGAATGGACTCATCTTGACATGCCAACTCTTTGGCAAGCTAATGCATCTGCATTATGCTTCTCCTCGAGAATCTTATAGATGGTAACCTCGGATTTGGGCCAACTCCATAGTGTACTTATGGTAATGGTGGAGCTTAGGCTTTAGAACTTTATAGGACCCGATTTGGTTGATGACTAACCGAGAATCCCCAAAGATGTTGATACCGATAGTGTAATGACTAACTCTAGACCGACAATCGAGCCTCATATTCGCTTCATTATTGGTGCATGGATTGGACATGAGAATCTCATCACATTGCGGTTGGGAGAACTATACCGCCTTCCCTCGGGATAATAAATTGTGGTTCTTCTCCTCTTTGAGAGGAAGCGCACCATCAAAGTACATCTCCCGGTCGAGCACTAGTACCCCTAAGTTCATGATTTGTTCATCGGGAGATCATCATTAAGGAGAATCGAGGGAGTGGATGCGCTAAGAAATCCAAGTGCTTGCCCTTTATGGCATGGAGGTACAATGTTATATCAAACCCAGACAATCATGGACCAACGCGCCAACCCGATAAAGTGGCCGTGTCATGAGATATTGTAGTGGATTGACTCTAGAGATCAAGTTCACCTTATGAGAAAGCATGTAATGCCGTAGCTTTTGGGATGCAAAGAAGCTAGGCGTGCTTTTCAATAGGTGGATAGTTTGCCTGCCAGGATTAGACGACGACAGATAATAGAGAGAGTTCTCCTTCCCTTCATTGGTTTGAGCCAACAAAGCCAAGGAGTCATCTAATGCGCAAGATATAATAAGCGCGGATAGGGAAGACCGGAGGTGTCATGATATTGCTTGATATCTTCGAAAGCATGCTGGCACTTATCATCCCATTTGAACTTGGCATCTTTTTTGATAAGTGCTGAGAATGGTTGGCATCTTCCTGATAAGTTGGAAATAAAGCGTCTTAGATACGCCAACCGCCCTTGGAATGACCTGAGTTGTGTTAGGCTTTTAGGGGGTGGCATTTCTAATATCGCTTTGATCTTTTCTGGATCGATTTCAATTCCTCGGTGTCGGACAACAAACCCAAGAAATTTTCCTGAAGCTACTCCGAATGCACACTTCAGGGGGTTCATTTTGAGGTTGTATTGTCTTAACCGTTCGAAAACTACTCTCAAGTCAAAGAGATGGTCTTCCTTTTCTTTACTTTTGACAACGAGATCATCGACGTAGCATTCAACTTGATGATGAATGAGTTCATCAAGATTCAGTCATGGCCCACCGGGTATGTGGCACCGATTTTAAGGCCAAAAGGCATGACCTTATAACAATATATATTCATCAAAGGCGTGTTTCTTTCATCCTCTGGGGCCATCTTAATTTGGTTGTAGCCGATGACCCATCCATAAAGGAGAATAATCGCATGAGATGAAGCAATGTCCACCATTGCATATAGGAAGTGGAATTCATCCTTAGGACATGCCTTATTTAGATCCCTAAAATCAACGCATGCAATTTGGCCATTCTTTTCTTAGATGACACCGCCAACCGTGTAGATATTTTTCTTCCCTAATAAAGCCGCATCGACGCTTTCTTGATTTCAAAAGTGACTGTTGTTCAATATCTAATCGCATGCCCTAGAGCTGTTTGATAGGTTAGCATTAGTTCTATTGCTAGTTTATGGAGCTATGTCGGAGATAAACCGGCATCTCTTCATAACTCCATGCAATCCTTAAACTCAATCAATAGCTTCACTAAATCATTGGTTTCTTTTTCATTTAATAGAGAACTAATATATGTAGGTCGTGGATCTTCTTCGGTTCCTAGGTTGATTTCTTTGAGCTCATCGATAGATCCGATCTCCTCTTCAACTCGGTGCATCTTTGACTTCAAAGTCATTTGGATCATCTAAGTTTCTAAGCACACCTCCTCATATGAGTTAGCATGATTTGAAAAGAACCTCGATTCCAAATGATTGGTGATGACTAAGCAATCATCATCATCAACCGGACCCACCATCAATCCTAGTCCCTCTTGATTGTGAATAGCATTTGTTGTCCCATAACCTTCAAAGTAATCCACTGTGTTTAGACCAAGCATGTGGAATTAATCCTTTCTTTGCTAAATTAAGAACACAAGGAATACCAATCAAAAGGTAATTCTATTAAATCTTTATATGAATCATCCTCAAGTTCTACATCAGCTTCTTGACTTGAGGATGATGCTCCAAGAAAGAACTTCTGCACCTTTACATTTGTGGAAGACTTAGGGGCTTCCTTAACTACCAAACCCTCAACTTTTTGTGAGAAAAGTGGGGTTAGAGCTAAAGTTCCCAACTGATGCTTCACTGTTTCACATATAGACTCGGATACACTTATGCTTTGTTTAGAGCCCTGCCTTCATCATCTGCTCAACTCACTTGCATGGGGACTGCCTGAAGTGCTAGTTGATGTACTAATCATATATGACTCATCATCAACTAGATTCTAAGTCTATATAGATAGGTGTAGTCTAGTAGGACATAACTCTATTGGATGGCCAATAAGGAGGTCTTCCATCTCTAGGCATGTCTGATCCGCCTCTTCCTCGATTGGTGGAGGTCGAGCATCCTACCCATATGTTCGAATGGAGTAACTGTGGTGGAATCTAATGTTAGGCTCTACTTTCTCAAGTCTATTTCGCTCCTTTTATTTTCTTTCTCATTTTCTTTTTTCTTTTCTTTTCTTTTCTTTTCTTTTTTTCCTTTTCCTTTTCTTTTATTTTTGAACTTTCACCAAGTTCACGAGATAGACTTGTTGATTTTGAGGGAGATAGTAGGTTGCATCTTCGTATATTCCGACCTCATGAACCGTGAATGGCTTAAGATCTCCTTTGATACAGTACTCAATCCCACCTCTCATGAACTTCATGCACTGATGTAGAGAGGATGGAACCACATTATTCTCATGTATCCACGGTCTCCCAAGTAAAGCATTGAAAGATGTATCTGAGTCTATAATATGAAACTTGGCGGTAGTCTTCCAATCATCCACTTCTAATGGCAATACTATAGAGCCTAAAGCCCTCTCGCCTTGTTCATTGAATCCTCTCAACATCATCCTCTCTTTGAAAGTTTGGAGATGTCAATCTTTAAGAGTTTTAGACTCATAATATTCACCGATGCACCCGGTCAACAAGAACTCTGGATATCCTGTATCTTCCAACATCCACTGTAATGTAAAGAGGGCGGTTTTGGTCGCTCCTAGAAGCAAGTCTTCATTTGAATGTAACTCCTAGAGTGTCTCTCAACGCAAGCCTCCTCTTCAAGATGTCACTAAGATATCTCTCAAGGCTGAGAGATTCCTCATCTCTTTGGATAAGATGAGGGCATCATATATACTTAACTTAGCTGGCAGCTTTCTAAGATGTGCTAGGACATTGTAGTCAACCTTGGCTTGATCCTCCACAAGCATATCCATAGGTGGAGCATCTTGTGGAGAGGCTATCTGCTCTTTAGAACCAATGATTTGCTTACCCTTATCCTGAGGTGCCACCCTAGGAGGTAGAACTTGCCACCTGAACTTCAAAGGACCTCTTGAATGATGAATTTGTAGAAGTTCTACTCATAATGACTTCTCCTATGGGATCATCTGAGTCGATGACTCCAAATCAATCTCAATGGTGAACTCGAATGATTCTGAAATGGAAAATCCATTTCTAAATTAAAAGAGGAATGATCGGAACTAGATCCATCATTATTTTGTAAACTTGAAGAGTTTTCGATAGGAATAAAATCTAGAGTATCAGAAGTGGACAAGATGTAAGTGAAAGCTTTCTTCATTGATGGAGGTACATGATAGAAATCTAATAAAGTAAGTAGGAAAGGGGTATAGTGCCCTTGTCCTGATACAATGCTATTGGAAGAGAGAGCTAGTGGAGGAAGAAGTAGTAGCAACAATGGATGGAGTCAACGGTGGTTGTGCTTCTATGCTATCCCGCAAGTAAGGTAGCCGCCGGCTTGGTGACACCACCTTCTTCAAGTTGTCTTTGGCAACTTGCAAACCTTCCTTGGAGGTTTGAGTTACTGCACACCAAAAGAAAGTTTCTTGATCTTAGAGACCACTTTTTTAGAGGTTCGAGATAAGACAATATCCCAACCTTCTTCTCTTAAGAGGATTAAGTATCCCCAAGAATTACTGATAGAACTAGAAGGTTGTTCTAACAAGTATTCCTTGGGATGACAATGCTCTCGACTTGTAGTCACCAAGCCCCCCTTAAATGTGACACAATCCTCCAAGACATGACTGACCATGCGGTGGTAGGGGCAATAGTTAGGATCATCACTCTTGCCCACATCTTCCGGCCTCTTGGGCTCAGGTAACTGAAAGTCAGGTTTCTTTAAGAGATTCTTAAAGATCTTCCTAACTACCTCCCTCTTGAATGAATATGGTTTATTCAGTTTATCGATAAGAGTAGGTGGGTAATAGCTACCTAGCGGTGGATATGAGTACCGTTGCTGAGTATATTGTGGCGGAGGTGGTGGCGGCCGCTGTGGCAACTGTGGTGGTCGATATACTGGCCGAGGTGGTGGTAGAGGAGGTGGCAATGGAGGCTGCTGTGCATGAGGTCTCTCATACTGAGCTCCCTCCGCCTTCCAATCGACTACTACCCCGGCTTCTTCTCAATGCTTTCTGGGGCTTGCTTGAATGATTGGTCTTGAAAAGGTAACTGCTTTGGCTTCCCTTGTAGCGCCTTGTTGATTAACTTCTCAAAGGTTTTGATCAGAATCCCTTGAGCATGAAGGCAACCGGACCATGAATATTCTTGAGAAGAATTTCTATATGTCGCTACATGTGTTTCACATTTCATACTGCCACCCGAGAATATAATCAACAAGGGACTCATTTGATTTTGTTGCCACGAGGTCACCCACCCTTTGTCGGGCTCCAAACCTTTTGATGAAGAGGTGCTCCAACTCAAGAAAGTCTTCTGAACCATTGGGTAGTTCAAGATACCAATCAAATGCATGCTGTCAAACTACTAAGAGAGAATAGAAGTGCATCATCGCCACCAAGATTGCAAAGATCCGCCCCAAATGTGCTATGTGTGGGGTTCCCATTGCCATCAAAATTTTGAAGGAAGGAGGCACAAAGGATATTGAACACAATCAAATTCCTCTGGGTAGGGCCTACCCTTTGGAACAGATGAGCCACCTCGGGCTTGTGCCAACGCATCCTTCACTTCGCTCCACTAATCGCTTGATATTTTTTCTTGCATGGAGCCACCACCTTCCTATGCATCGCCACTATCCGGTCTACGGAGATGTACTCTGGGCTGATCCAAACATGCAACCTGTGGTGGTCGGCCTCTAAAGGAGTAGGCTGTACTGATGGAGCTTGGCCTTGAAGTGCTAAGACTGCTAATAAATCTTCAACTCTTTTCTCCATCTTGCTAATATGCTCATCTCTCTGCCTCAACTGCTGACGAAGGTGTTGGGTTGAATGAGCTGTGTCTTCTTCCTCAACTACAACACCCTCCTGGCTATGTTGATCCCTAAGGAGGGAACCCCTAGTGTCAACCATATGGACTGAGTCCTCCAAGAGATCATCCCCATCGGATCAAAACCCTAGCATCCTCTTCATCGAAAGCGCCATCCCCATAGAGTTCCTCTTCTTGAATCGAAAGCAACGATCTCATCCGAAGAGCGAATCTGCGTGGATAAATACTCCGACTGGAGGGCTATACTCAGTAAAATACATCGCATTTCTTGCCACTGCTACTATCTCTAAGAGGACCGTGCCAGATAGGTATATGTTGATCATTGCCCACCGTCAACACTTGAAGGATCTACCATGGATACTACATCTATATCCTCCATCCCTTCCCACCGAATGCCGCCGTAGGTGGAGACCAAGGGCCGCCGGACCGGGTGGTGACTCACCACAACCTTGGGTCGCCATTCCTTCTTCTCCGGTTGAGGTGGGAGGTCAATAGAGTGCTCGACCCACCTCAACCGTGGAGTAGATGGAGTGGGATCCTGGGTCAGGATCACCAATGGTGTTTGGTCTTTCCTGATGGGGGCTTCTGGATCTTGGTCGGAATGGGGATGCCGGAGTTGGATATGATGGTGGGGTGAGTGAGTGGGAGGTAGCACCGACGACTATAGGCCTACTCCCCGGCGCAGTAGCACCGTGATGATTCGAACGATCGACCCCGTAACATCGGAAAATCCATAAGAGCGAGTCACCGCCTCGACAAACCCTCCTCTCCTACTTGTCTGAGTGATGCTTGAGCCTCCCCTCTCTCCTTGATCGACTGACTCTCCTAGGGATAAGCCCCAGATCAAAACTACTGCACTCTGAGCCCAGCTGCCAACGGGCGTAAGACTGCCCGAGATAGGGCTTCTGCTCCTCCTGTGTGAAATATGTCGGTGGTGGAGGTAGTGCAATCCTCCTAGTCTCCTCTCCATCTGAGGTGAAGGGGTGAAACCTACTACCACTCAAATGTGGAGAGGTCTCACAGGAGATCCCTCCTCACCACATGGGAAGCGACATCCATCTTGTGATGTCGCCATCTGATTCTTGCTGCATGAACGTGTAGGTATGGCGAGTGAGAGCTCACCCACCGAATGTGGAGGAGACTATTTCGAAGTCCTTTGGGAATCCAAGAGGGGGGTAATAGTAGAGTAACCCCACCTGCGGAACGACCGCACGTAAACCACAGTGGTAGTGTGAGGTGGCCTTCCTCTTTAGTGGAGGAAACTAATCGATGGCATATCAATCAATGAGTGGCGGCCACACCTCCTCCTTGTTGTGAGAGGGTCCCTCGAAGAAATCCTCACTCCCTCAAAACCACGGCCAAAGTAGATGACCTCTGGAAAGTGGTGTGGGAGACTAGCTTGATCCAAGGCTAGATTTAGGCGGGGAAGGAAAACAAGCTTTGAGTAGATCCACCGAGGACTAAAATAGATTGCACCAAATCTGATTATTGAAATGAAATGAGTCGGACACTTGCCTTGATATTTACCTTCAATCATTGATTTCAAGATTTGATTTGAATTTGAACCCACACTAAACAATCTTAAGGATGTTAAGTGGGGTTCATCAAAATTTTAGAGAGATTTTGGATATTGAGGAGAGTCTTTGCATTTGATTTTGATTTAAACCCATACTCAACCGATTTAGGTATGTTGGGGTTCTAAAATTTGAGAGAGATTTTCTTAAGATAGTGTTTTGTGCATCTTGTTTGAAAACATTGAAAGTTTGAAAGACCCTATAGCAAATTTGGGTATGCTAAGAAGAGGTTGTGATTGTGTTTGAAATATTTTTTTGAAGATTTGATTTGGGGCTTCTTCTTAACAAATTTGGTATGTTAGTAACACATCTGATTTGTGTTGGATGAGGCTTTCACTTAACAAATTTGGTATGTGAAAGTTAAATGATCGTGAAATTTCTTTCTTTTGAGATGGGAGTCATACTTAACAAGATTGATATGTTAAGTGAAAGCTAAATTTGTTTGAGATATGTATTTTTTTTTTTTGAGAATGAGACTCACTTAACAAATTTGGTATGTTGGAAGTTCAAGTGTGATTTATCATGAAAAATTGGATCTTTACTTAATAAATTTGATGTTAAAATAGATCAAATGTGATTGAAAAGAGACCTCACTTAACAAATTTGGTATGTTGAGAAAGTCATGTGTGATTTTGAAAATGAAACTCACTTAACAAATTTGGTATGTTAAGTGAAAGTCAAATGTGATTGTTATTTTGAAGATGAAACTCACTTAACAAATTTGGTAAGAATGATTTGTGTGATTTGATTTTGGATTTGAAATTTCAATCATTTGATTTAATTTGATTTATTTGGTATTGAATTTTTTTGAGAATGTAAAATATATTTTTAGAAAGATGATCAAGTATCTAAATTTAAGGCATAATAAAATCAAAAAAGTTTGTGATTTTGAAAATGAAACTTCATTAACAAATTCTTATGTATAAGAGTTGTGTATGATGATTTTTGAACTCACTTAAAAATTTGGTATGTACAAAATAAATTAATTAATAAAATTAAATAAATACTTAACAATTGTTTTAATTTTTTTTTTTGAAGTCTCAAACACACTATTTGTATGTTAAAAACCATCAAATTATTGTATGATTTTTGATAAAAGACTACAAAGCATTATTATGATGAAAGAAAAGAACTAATAATATACTTTGAGTGTATTAAAAGATGATATCATTTGAGCTCAAATCAATGGTTAGTTAAAACATGAGGATTCAAAATACACTTAGATAAACATGAAATGTTGAAGCACTCTTGAATATACAATGTATTCTAAAAATGATCAAAACTATGCTAATACTTTCAAATGAACTCAAATAACTACAATGATCTACAATTGGTCACCATGATTTACATAGAAGAACAAAGTAATACACTTTGAGTGGTGATATTATTGAGCTTTCAAAATAATTACAATAATATAAAATATGATTTTGATCTCAAAATGATACTATAAACATGAAATTCAAAGCACTTGAGTGTGAGTATTAAGCTAAAATGATTCAAAACTTTTAATATTTTTCAAAATAACAATATCATTTATAAACAATAAAGACAAATGATTTGTAAATGACTTTAGTTATTGAATGTTTTAAAATGATATCATTTATTGATTATTGATTTTAAATATGATTTTGTTAAATGCTAACATTTATTAAAATGAAATTGTAGTATACTCTTGAGTATTAAATGCATTGTAAAAATGATTCAAAACTAGTTAATACTTTCAAAAGAACCTGTTATAATATCATTTGATATAATGGACAATACATTTTTTACATTAAATCGACACTCTTGCATTGAATGTATTGAAGATGATATCATTGAGCTCAATCAAAATATTAGCTTGTTTAAAATATGATTTTAATCTCACAAATGTCGATATTGCTATAAGGAAATGAATACACCTTGAGGTATGAATATAAGCTAAAAAATGATCCAAAATTATTCAAATACTGAACTCAAAATACAATATCATGCTATAATGGAGACATAATTTCTACTAAAGATAAGAGGACACTTTAAGTGTTAAAAATGTGGTGTTTATTTTTGGGAGACACCACGATCTTAGGGGTACTTATTGAAGTGATCGGCATGACATTAAGGAATGATGTACTATCTCAAAAGATAGAAATCACCATATAATGGACCTAATCACCTAATAAGGACTCCTAAGGCATGATGGGTCTTCGAATATACTGAGATCTTTCCCCTACTTTACATGGAAAAGTAAAGTAGGGTTTATTTTAAGGTTCGTAAGTTCCTATGGAGGCAAGCCCCATAGTTACATCCTAAGAAATGAGAATTTCTTAAGAATACTCTCGATTAAAGTAGATAATTAGAGTCTCCAAAGATTTCAAGATTAAGACTATCAAAGGATTGGCTATTTTAGAAAATCAAATGGGATAGATCAAGGAGAAGACTTATTTTGGAATCCAAAGGGAGAAAGTAGGAAATGCTCATGATACTAGGAAGCCTAGTGAGCATTCCAATCTACCCTATAGTTGGGCTTTATATTTTGAAATTGAAGAGAGTTAATTATTTGAGTTGACATTTTATTAGATTGTTGGGCTTATAATTCCATAACATAAGATTGTGGAAATGCCTAAGAGGTGAGGATTTATGCTTAAAGGAAACAAATACCTCACCTAAACTAAGGAGCCTTGGTACAAAACAAAGGCACAACCTAAATCTAAGGCAAAAAAGGGTATATGGTTTACCTCCACAAGAGAGAATAAACCACCCGACTGCTGGACTTATTACCGCCTAGAGTGGCAGCCAGCTAACTCCTCCGCTTTAAATCCATGTAGGCAAGTCTTATGCTTTGCAAGATGGCTAGCTATTGTTCATTTAGAAAGAAAACTAAGTCCTTAGACTCACTCTAGAGCATGAGTGGTATGAATCCATGACTTAATCTAATGCAAATTTTATCAAATTTATTTGATTCTTTTGGACTTTTGTTTGACACGCTATGGGATTTTGTATGCCTAAATGCATGAGAATTTGATTATGGGCCAAATCAAGAGAGAAAGGGGTGTCTTCCACCAAAGGCTCATAGGTTAAGCCTTGATTCTCTGGCAAAGATGGAAGCTCCTCTTAACAAGAGTGAAAGAATATGACATGCATGATATTATACATTCATCCATCCAATGGGGTTACTAAAAATTTTATTATCTTGATTTAATCTAGGCTTTTATGTGAGGTTATGAGTTGTTTTAAAATTTTAGTTATGAGTTGTTACTTGGGGTAGAAAATTAATTTTATCTTAAGAGCCTACCGCATCCAGCCACACATTCAAACATCAATCATAAAGAAACTATGAAAAGCATGTTGTTCTAATGCAATCTAAACACAACATCAAACAATTTTATAGACTAAAAGAATAAAAGGCTGCGGGTCGGGTTCCGCAGACCAAAAAGAGAAAAGAAAAGATAGTAGCTCCACTTATACAACCGGATTACAAAAATAATATATATGCTATGGGGTCTTCTTTTCTTCATTTCTTCATTTCTTTCTTTTGATTTGATTTACAAAGGCATCAAGGCACCCCTGTGGACTAAGCCTTCTAGCCACGCTCATCCTAATCCCCATAGCACTAACCCTAATTCCTAATGCAAAATTACATCAAAAATAGGAAAAGTAAATCTAGCTACACCTGCAAAATAAATGTTAGCTAAACATACCATACAATCCAAGCATTAATAATTTGGACACCACATGGGTAACCAAGTCCGCCCTAACATGGGTTACACTTAAGGGGCTAAGCAACGCACAGAAAAGTATGTATATTTTTTTATTGCCCCTTTAAGCATAACCCCTAAAATATGATTATTAATAACATCCAGCCTACTAAACATACACCCTAACATCCGCCTAAAACATTACATCACAAAACAAACACAACATCATACATACAACGCTCTAACTTAGCACTAGAAGTAGTGATTTAATGTATGCTTGTGTAGCAAGACTTTACTAGGCTTCTTTAGCTTAAGTTCCAATTTGAAGTTTGAATTTAAATTTTACCTTTTGGGTGATTTCAATCTAAATGATTTAATGATTTTTTTCATTTTTATTTCAATTTTATTTGGTTTAAATGATATTTAGGTTCTCAAGAATGAAGAGTAGGATGAATTCCATCAGATGGACTCACCCAATTCTACATCCTAATTCCTAAGGAATCTAACTAAAGTCCTTAAGTATCTTGATTACATTTGAATTTGTGTAATTCATTCGATTTAGAGTTTAAAATTTGAGTTTATTTAAGTATTTGATTAATTGATTTTTTTTTAGATGTTTTAGTTTAATTGTATCTTGATAATTCAATATCCTTAATGTCTAAAGGAGTTTAAGTTTGTTTAAGTTCATGTGTGTTGATTAATTTTAGATTAGGTGTTTTGATTTAATTGAATCTTGATAATTCAATATCCTTTTAAATATTTAATTCTTTTCTTTGATCATGGTTATGTGATTTAACTTTATGTTTATTTAATTCGATTGTGGTTCATTTATTTGTAGTTTGATCGGATTAGATTAAGATTTTATTTTTTGATTCTAATTGGGTTTGATTCTTTGTAATTGATCATATTTTTAATCACATCCATTTGTCATGTTCATCTAAGTTTGGTTTGCATTTTTTTCATATATTGGATAGTTAATTAGTTCATTTTATTTAAGTAGGTTGAATGAGATTTGATTTGATTCTATATTAAATTGATGAGAATCTTTCTTGATTTAACTTAATTTGATTCAATTTGATTTGCTTAGCTTTATTGGTCTTATGGATTTGCTTAGGTTCAATGTGATTATGTGATTTATTTAATTAATAAGTGTATTTATGTTAATTATAAAGGTTTGTTTAATTTTTTTTTTTTTTGTTTCATATTTGTTTGACAAATGATTTAATGACTTAATGGTTTTGGTTTGATTTATGTTTTTTGATTAATTAAGTTTAATGTAATTAATTGATTAACTTAATTAGTTTGTTTAAGAGGTGATTAAATTAAATAAAGATTTGTTTAACTTTTGATTTAATTTCATGTTTATTTGAATTATGTAATTGATGAATTAATGATTGAAGTTTAAATTAGGGTTTGATTATCATTTAATTATATTTTATGTTTGATTAAGCTTAAGTTTAATATGATTAATGTAATTTATTTTATTTAATTTAATAAATGTGATTAAATTAACTAGTAGATTAGTTAAGTATTTAATTTTAATTAACTTTAATGATTTATAAAGTTAAATTTGGTTTATTAAAATAATGGATTAATTTATTAAGCATTAATTAGATGTTTGATTAATTAAGTTTGATTAATGGGTTAATTAAAATTATTAGATTAATTAAAGGTTTGTTTAATTAGAGATTAATGACTTAATGATTTAGGTTTAATTTAAGTTTTAATTAGTGTTTAACGACATCTTAATTATGATCAATTAAGTTTAGGTTTCATATGATTAATTTAATTAACTTAATTAATTTATTTAAGGCGTATGATTATTTAATTATGGGTTTGATTTAAGCTTAATTAGAATTAGCTTTAATGTCACTTATTTAAATTAATTTGATTAATTAAAATGATGGATTAATTCATTAAATTTTATTAATTAAATGTTCTACCAATTAAGTTTGATTAGATTGATTAAAAGTTTTTTTAATTGATGACTTAATAATTTAGGTTTAATTTATGTTTTGATTTAATTGCATCTCATTATGTTTGATTAAGTTTAAATTAACTTAATTTTAATTAGAGGGTGATTATTAAATTTAATTATTTGATTTAAGCTTAATTTTAGAGTTAGCTTTAATGTGACTTATTAATTTGATTAATTAAGATGATGGATTAATTTATTGAATTTTCATTAATTAAATGTTTGACTAATTGAGTTTGATTATTTATGATTAGGGTTTTACTTGATTTGATTTATTATGTTTGTTTTATTTCATTAACATGATCAATTTAGTTATTAGGTTTAAATATTCAATGATTATTTAATTATCTCATTCCAAATGGATGTGATTTAATTAAGTTTACTTTAATTTTATTTAGTTTAATTCAATTAGTATCAAATTATTAAAGTTTTCTAAGTTTGTTGGATTTTGAGTTTGATTTAAGATTTAATCATTTAATTGAGTTTTATTAACTTAAATAGATTTAATCATATTTAATTTAATCTCCTTTAAAGATGATATTTTTTGATTTAAAGTTTGATTAATGATTTAATGAATTCTATTCAATTTCATCATTTTATTTTATTTTATCTTTTTATTTAATATTTGAGTTTTTTTTAGATTATATTAACTTTTAGTTATTTAAACTCTAATCTTAAGTGTTTATTTGGGTTTCTTTAAGAAGATCAAATCATTTTTTTTTTTTAAGAGTCCTAGATGTCAATTAAAGTGATTTAGGTTATCTTGAAGATTTTTGTAAATTTCTGAATTTTTATTTAATTTATTTTATCAAAATTGATAATCTGAATTTAAAATTTTAATATCTACCAATAAGTTATCTTAACTTGAAATTTTTACTGTATGTGTATTATAACATTAATTTCAATATCTAAAAATTTCAACTTAATAGAACCCATAGTTTTGGCTTAATTAATAAAATATGATTTTTACTAAAACTTAAATTACGCTAATACTAAATTTTGAATATTTTGGTTTTTTTGGATTTCTCAGAAGAATCCAACGAGCCCTTGTTTGCAATTTTGGTTAAGTATTTTATTTTTTTGAATTTTTGAAGTTTCATGATTTAAATTATTATTATTATTATTATTATTATTATTATTATTATTATTTTGTTTTTGCCGGTTTGGGCGGGAAAGAAAACGACCGTCCATCACCGATCGGACGGTCTTGATCACGCGCGCGATCGAGCGGATCGCGCGAGTCGCGCGATAACCGTCCGATCGCGAAACCACGCTGACGGACGGTCGATCATTTCCGCTGTTCGCTCGAAGCTCTCAAGCTCGACACGCATTGAGCCGCCCGACGCGCACGCGTCGGACGGAGACGTTTCGCTGACTGAAGGCGATCGCGATCCACGCTGCGATCCGCTGGATCGGACGGATATGTGAACCGCGCCGCGGATGAAGTTTTGGGTATTTTGGAAAATGAAAGTTTAGCCAAAACTTGTCCAAATGGACCCGTTTTCACGCCGATTCGCACCAAAAAAATTCTATTTCCTATTTGGGATGATTTAAAATAAAAGTGCTGGATTTTCTAAAGGAAATTCCTAGAATCGCGGGAAATTTAATACAAAATATGCAAAAAAGGACTACGGTTTGACTAAAAGTTACCTGGGATGATTTCGGTGAAGATCCGAGGGAGCCTATGTGTGGAAGCCAGTAATCTTTAGCCCTCGCTTCTTCTCCTTGATGTTTACGTCGCCAAAGAGCAAATTCTTTTATGATTTGAGCTTAATGGCTAAACAAGTGGGGAATGGGTTACTTTTGGCTTTGGAGAGCTTTGGGCTGAGATGATGGGAGCAAGAGAGCTCAAGTCTCATTTCCTCCTTTATAAAGGATGAAAAATAAAATTTTTTTGAATCATTTTGGCTCCAAATTGAATGCCATCTTGTTGGGGTAGATCTAGATTGATTGAGGACTTTGGATTTTTGCTCCAAAGTCCTCTCTTGCTGCCACATGATGAGATTTGTTTAATTGGAATATTGGTGCCATGTGATGAGGGGTTAAGTGCATGTGATGGGGGAATTAAATGAGGTTAGGTGGAATCCTATGGGGTTCATGAGGGATTTAAAATGGGTTGGGTTTATTTTGGGCTGATCCCAAATGAGTTTGGGTCGATTTGATCAGCCCCAATGGGCTTTGGCTTGGTTTCAAGATTTGGCCCAATTTAGGTCATATGGGTCATTTTGGGCCAAATTGACCCATTTGACCAAAATTGTCCAAATTAACTTGGTTTATGGATTGATTCATGTTCAATTGACTAATTGAAGATGAATGTAGTCTTTGGTTTGAATTAATTTGGATTTAATTTTGATTTAGGCCAAATTGACCTTTTGTCAAGTTGACCGATTGGGCTCGATTGATCAAATTGAGTTCAATTATTGCTTTGTTAAGTTCAATAATCGATTTGGAATAAACTTGAGCCATTGGTTGCAATCAATTTGGGTTAGATCATGATTTGGCCTGATTTGGTTCTTTAGGTCAATTTGGGTCAGTTTGGATCAAATGGCCAATTGGGCTTAGTTTGGCCCAATTGATTGCAATTGATCATCCTAGGGTGATCAAAAATCATGGTGGAAGATTTTGCTTGGTTCAATCCAATTTGGGTTGGATTAGAAGTTGGCTCAAATGGTCCTTAGTCACTTTAGTCAAGTGCACCTAAGTGGGTCAATTGGTTTAGTTTTGATTTGATTTGATAATTGTAGGTTTCATTTATATTTGGGTAAATAATTGAATAAATGATTGATTCAAGAGAAAATTCGTTGGTTTTGACTTGATATGGATAGAATTTGGCTAAGTCCAAAGAATTGGCTTAAAGGGTTTAAATTGAGTTTGGATTTGATTTTCAATATGGTTTTGGTCATTTGAATTTGGATTCATTTGTGAATATAAATGAAGGAATAATTCATTTATGAAGAGATCAATTGAGTTTGATTTGATTTAAGGAAAGATTTGGCTAAGCTTATGAATATGGTTCATATGGCTTAGGAAGGGGTTTTAGGGATTTGAATTTGATTTTCAATCATTTGGAGTCAAATTTTGAAATTAGATTGAATTTGAATTTGAATTTGAATTTAGTTTGAGAATTGAGTCTTTGATTTGAGAAAGTGTATCTAGATTATGTTTAGGCTATGGGATATGTAATTTCCTTAAACCAAGGCATAGCCTAATCTTATGATTAACACTTCTAAGTCTCTAGCTTAGGTTAGGTGTTCACCTAATCAATGTGTCTTATGACTAAGGAAATCTTAGTGTCTAGAAGATCCTTAAGTCTAAGAGGATGTTAAGAACTCACCCAAAAGTGAGGTCAACATCAATGTACCAAGTAAAAGATGATATCATTTGAGCTACGCCCCAAAAATAATCTACAATAATTTAAAACATGATTTTGATCTCACAAATGTGAGTACACCATAAATATATGAAATACAAAGACACTCTTGAGTAAATGCATTAAGCTAAAAATGATCCAAAATTATTTTTATACTCTTCAAATGAACTTAAAAGAGTTTACAATATCATTTAGATCTATAATTGGCAGTACACTGTGATTTACATAAAAAATAAACTAGTAAAGGGTGTCCCGATGTATTGAGCTAAATGATCCAAAATTATTCTAATACTCTTGAAAAGTACTCAAAATAGTTTACAATATAATTTAAATATATAATTGGACAACATATATATGATGCAAAAAATTTAGCTTTTAGTGATTTATACAATAGATTAGATACCAAAGAAGGTGAAAGATGTATGTATAAGTTAGCCAACCAAAGAGATAGAGAAGTAAAGACATAGTTCAAGAGGGGTATTAAGGATGAAAATAATAAAGTGTTTTCTTAGAAAAGATATTAAAATAGGTGGATGAGGTATTTTAATAAACTTTTCAATGAAGGATATGAAAGTAACGATTGATTTTAGCAACCTTAATCCCTAAACAAAAAAAAATAGAGATTTTACTTTTATCATCGATTAGTAAATCTGGTTAGTGAAGCTTTAAAGAAAATGATGGAAAAGAGGACCGATAATATTCCAATAGAAGTGTGGAAATGTTTAGAGATCAAGGAATTTCTTGGTTTACAAATCTTTTTAATGTTATTTTAAAGACTAAAAAAGATGCCAGATGAGTGGAGAAAGAGTTTGTTGGTTCCTATATTTAAGAATAAAGGTGATGCACAAGAGTGCAAATTATAGAATTAAGTTATTGTGTCATACATTAAAATTATGGGAGAAAAGAAAGCATTTACGATACGTAAGTTTCACAATGCTTGGTTTCATGCCAAGTAGATCTACTATGGATGCTATACATTTGTTAAGAGGTTTGATGGAGAAGCAGAGAAAATAAGAAGGATCTACATATGATATTTATTGATTTAGAGAAAGCTTATGATAAAGTCTCAAGAGATGTTCTTTGAGAGTTCTAGAACGTAGAAGTTAATATTGGTTATATTCAAGTCATGATATGTAGAGCTATTACTTGTGTCCAAACACAAGGAGGATTGACAAAATATTTTCCTATTTCAGTTTGGATTACATCAAGGATCAACATTAAGCCCATCTTTTTTTTTTTACTTTAGTTATGGATGTTCTTACAAGGCATTTACAAGATGCACCTTGGTGTTTGCTTTTGCTGATTCTTCTTGTTGATAAGATTAGAGAGGAGTCCAAATGAAACTTGAATTATGGAGGTCAACTTAGAGTCTAAAGGTTTTCATTTAAGTAGATCTAAAATTGAATATATGGAGTGTAATTTTAGTTATAGAAGTTTTAGTGGTAGTGTGACTTTAGGTGATCAAGTCATTAATAAGAGTGAGATTCATATTTAGGCTCTATTATTCAAAATGATGGTGAAATAGATGGAGATGTTATTAGTAGAATTCAAGTTGGATGGTTGAAGTGGAGGAATGCATCCGCCTATTATGTGATAGAAAAGTTCCACTTAAACTTAAGAGAAAATTTTATAAGATGGTGGTAAGACTGAATGACTTATGGAATGTTGGCCAATAAAAGAGAAACATAAGACTAAGTTAAGTGTTATAGAGATGAGGATGGGATGAGTGGCTTTACCCTTAGAGATAGAATGCAAAATGAGTATGTTAGGAAAAAGTTGGAGTAGCTCTAGTGGTAGATAAGATTATGGAGAGTCGAGAGATGGCCACATAAAGTGTACTGATAACCCGATTAGGAAAGTAGATGCTAGATTTGCCTTATGTTAAGAAATGTAGGTAGACATAAAAAAGACTTGGTTAAGATGTATAAAAATGATCTTAGTATACTTGAATTAAATGAGAATTTGACACATAATAGGACACAATGGAGACTGGATTCATGTAGTCCCCACCTAGTGGGATTAAGGCTTGTTGTTATTGTTGTATATAATTAGACAGCACATCAAGATTTTCATAAAAAATAAAATAGCACACTCTTTAGTGAGTGTGCAAAAGAAAAAAATGATATCATTTGAGCTCACTGCCCATCAAAATAATCTAAAATAACTAAAAACATGATTTTGAACTCTCAAATGTGAGCACACTACTATATAAACATGAAATAGTGCAGTACGCTATTGAGTGTACTGAATAAATCGAGTTAAAAATTATCTAAAATAATTTTAATATTTTTTAAGTGATAAAAATAATTTATAATGTCATTCAGATCTATAATTAGACAAGATATTGAATGTCATGACCATCTTCATGATTCAAGGATCAAGATTTATTTATTTAATTTTTTTGAGAATATTGCATGAAAAGGGCACAATTCTGAAAATGCAGCAGTGAAGGTGGCTTTCATAGGAAAAACGATGGAACAAACTAAGTTTAATCCGAAAAAAATTCATTAAACAATGGTGAAAAACTTCATATAATTCATAGATGTCAGTTATGTCTGGAGGAAGCTCATGATGAATGATAAATAAAATTAAGAAATAATAAAAATAAAAATAAAATCCAACGATAAGAAAGAAATTAACGTGACATATTTTAGTTAGAATCTAAGTAATGGTATGGTAGATGTCAACACCAGAGTGGTGTTTTACCATAAAGAAAGGCAAAGATCTTTGTCCAAAAGAGGAAGAAGACAACTTTGGATATTGTGCCATCATCTGGGAGGAGGAGATTGAGATCTAGAGAAAGTTCACCTCTCCTTCCTCACCGGAGGATTGAAGGGCGGTGCGCATGTGTCGCCGAGGGCCCTGAAGTGAACTTGATATCGAACACTTGTGGATTCTTGCCATTGTCGACTCAAAGAGAATGAGCTCAGCTAATCAATCCCTCATCACCATCGCCTTCATTTTATCCGCCAACGGGATTGAAAGCTTGATTTTCTTAGTCAATCAAATCGCATTTTTTGCCATCGCCGCCGCCGCCTCCTCCTCTGCTAAGATCCGGGAGGTTCAAAGCCTGGTCTCAGGTCGAATTCAAAGTGTTCCGATCTTGCATTGGTTGAGGAAGGAAAAAGTTCAGATCCGATAATCATGGCTTCCACCCAGGTGCATCAGGGTTTTCGACACTGAGCCTGCTCGCCAATCACCGGTGAAATCTCTGGTGAAGTCTTCAGACACCAAGCCCGAGGCAGTTCAGCCATTGGCTAGTTTGAGGAGTCTTCTTAGTACAAAAATTAGTTTTTGGCAAAATAGGAAGGGCACATCCGAGGGATGATGATGTAACTGGCATGAGCTGAGAATGAGAATGAGAGGAGCTCTCCTTTGTGAGATTGATTGCTCTATTAATTGTTTTGATTCAATTTTTCCAAATTATACCTAATATGTAATATATTATTTAAAAGGCTATAGAAGAAGAAGAAGAAGAAGAAGAAGAAGAAGAAGAAGAAGAAGGACAAGAAGGCTCTAATCGTGTTTGTAGAAGTTTTAGGAATTTTTATGAAGATTTTAAGCTTAATTCTTATTTATATTATTAGCTAGAAAATTAGTGGTAGATTTATGTCTTAGCCTTATTGAGAAATCCAGCACACACACAAATATTTGAAGAAAGAATAAGAAACTCTAGGAGTTTTATGAGAAAAAACCCTAAAAAGAGGGAGAAAAAACCATGGGCCTCGTCTAGTAAAATTTTTTTACTATATATTTGCTTTGAAGTATAGAGTTTAATATCACCGGATTACGAGAGTGAGAAAGTCCGATGGGAACCGGAATCATGTGACAACATCCATGCAATGATAGTTGGGCTATAACTATTATTTGCGATATGATGGTGGTTAGCGGTATGCGACCTGTTGCCGTTGTATGGCAGAAGGACCGATGGTGGTGGTTATTAAGATAATTGGTGGTGGTAATTTAATGACCTACGGTGAGACCGCTGGCGGATCAACGCATGGTGATAATGGTGGCAATAAGTGGTGGTCGACGATGATGATAACCGCGGTCATGATGATGACTAGTGATGGTGGTTTATCATGATGCGGGGTATGATGAATTCTGGTGGCGGTGACCGATGGCACTAGGCAACGATGAGCGATGGTCAGCGTAATCGACGATAATGATGACCGGCGGTGGTTGTCGATGATCCGTTGATGGTCGCCGCTGGCGATTAAGCTTTCGCCAGTCTCGTTCTCAACTCTTCGCCGGGTCCTCATATGAAGAATGATGTGCTATTTATATATAGAGGCGACATTTCGTAAATACATGCAAAATCAATAATCCATCGACGGCTCAAAATAATTTTTTGATCTCGATGTATTTTATATATTTGAATACTCAAATGAGCTTTACAGTTAGATCCACATCAAGACGCTCGATTTGACTATAAACACTCCATATTTATGAGCTATTTAGGGATCTAACTAATATCCTAAAGTTTTTAATTATATTTTAAGCGCTTGATCTGGATTAGTCTTGACTCATAATCAGATTGCTTTCGACATCATGATTCATGCTTCAATTAGTGAAATTTTTAGTGCTATATCAGTTGATCACCAATTTTTGGATGACATTAACTCAATAATCCTAAAATATATGTCAAATAATTGAAAATAACAACTTCTTTAATGTTAATAAAATTTGCGGGTTCGTCAACCTTTACATCACATACGGTTTGTGAGAATAGATCTTCATGGGTGCACAAGACTATGTTCACCGGGTGAAAGAGCACGTGGTCTTGCGCGAAGGTTCGGGGTCAGGGGCCACGGGAGCACCGGGATCTTGGTGGCAGCGCCGAAAAACTCATACTGCAGCTGCACAAACGATGAGCAAAATCTTGGGGTTTTTTAATTATTTTTTTGATTTTTTTCTTATTTTCTTCCTATATTAACGATAACAACTAATTGATAAATTTTGATAATAACAACTTTAATGTTTTGGTGATATTGAGCTTATAGTTATTCTTGTTATATATTTCTTATGATCTTATTTCTCATTGAGTATATTTCCCCTATTGATTTATAGATTACAAGTAAAAAGTTAGGCAAAAAGGGTGAGAATATGGACTCTATAGTGAGGGAGGTTTCTGTAAATATTACCAATGAAGAGGGACCTTACAAGCATGCAAAACCTTGGCTCTCTTCGCTTTTAACTCTAATGGTATAATAAAGGATTATGGACTACCTTGTTCCATGTCAATAAAGAAGGTCTAGTATCATTAGAAAATCAATGAAGGAAGACAAAGGGTTCAAGCAAATAGGAAATTAAGAAGGCTAAAAATATGAATTGATGGCTAAACAAATTGAAGGATAACCTAATGCTAAAGAGATCAATAATGCCAACATTAAAGATATAAGTATTAGAGTCAACCAAGTTATAAGAAAGAGAAGGAATACTGCTATTTTTTTCATCTCCAAATCAAATACCCCAAAATAGCTATGGGTCAATAGTAGACTTAAAATATTAGTAATAAAACAAAATAATAACTTCCTCTCAATCACAACTTTTTAGGATATATGTATGCAACAAAAAATTTAATAGAGGAAATATACTCTATCCAATTATGAGAATGATGTAAGAGCAATGAAAGATACTTTATAAACATCCTATTTCATTCAAATTCAATCACTAAAAGATAATTGAAAATTATTACAACCATCATGAGATAGATTTAGAGAGAAGAAGATGAAAAAGAGAGTTTAATCTCTAAACTATGCACAATGTCAATATTTTAATCTTATGTCATATTTCTACAATCAACTATGAACATTACTATTTAAGCCTCTTATTTTCCACCTAATTATAATTGGAGAGGTCATAAAAGTATTGTCATTAAGAAGGAATGGCCACTTTATATTTGACTTTTAGACTTTTAAAAGAAGTGGAGAAAATAGTAGATGTTACTTTTTAAACTCAAAATTGCTGGAGTTGAAGGTTTTTTTGGATATGACATATCCTTTAATATGAGAAGGATTAAAAAATGTTGAAAATTTACTATCTAAGATAGAGGATGGGGAATTTAGGTGGCCGGAGATAGATTATAAGGCAAAGATGAATTGGTTACTTTATAAAATTTTTAGAGGAAAGAAGGGGATAAGGAGTTTTTGATATTAGAAGCAAAAGCAATAAATAATTTAATATCTGAAGCAACTATAGAGGGAATGATAGTGGGGTTTGAAGAGATTGAGACAATCTTTGAATGATTATACCATTTAATGTAATTTCTACTCATTCCACAAGGAAAATTAGCATTATGAATATATAATAAGTGAGGGTCAAAAGATTTAGGGGAACATAGATTGTACGGTATCTCTATCCATAAGTGATATAATAACATGTTTAGGAAGAATAAATTATTTTGAATTTAAAATTTTGCATGCCCACCATAACAAAATCAACCTTGACTTAGATGCAGTAAAAAGATCAATAACATACAAATGCCTATTTTGTTGAAACTTTTTTAAAATACCTATTTTAAAAAGATTCATGATAGTTAAAATTATTGAGTTCATTTTCTTCATCAACTAGTGAGCCACAAATTTTGCATACTTATATTTAAAATAAATATCTAAATTGATAAAATATAATAAGATTAATATTATTTAATTTTGAAATTATTAATACACTTAAATATTGAATGAATGCTCTATGCTTGAAGGGATCAATATGGACCATCCAAAATAATATTTTGAGGATTTTGATAAAAATAATAAAAGTACCACATAAAAAAAAAACTATAAATAAGCAACCATTCTTCATATGAGGGGGTAATTGGCGCCAAACCTTTACTTAATGTTGGAGAGAGATCTACTTGATAATCACACTATAGATTACCTATCAATAAATGCTGTCAGGAAACTATTGTCACTTGTCTTGACTTTATTGCCAACAATGTTGACATAAATCTTCATCTATAAAGTTAATATACATTGTTGATGCCAATGTTGATGCTTGTTAATAATTCTGTTGCATATAATTCTAGTTTATGAGACCCAATAGGTATAAAATCATTATAAGTGTTGATGCATATTATCACCTATAAAGTAGATGCATGCCATAATATATTAGGTCGATGGATGCATTTTTCATACGCCATGACTTATAAGTTTACTTCACACTATTAACATCAAGGCTGGTGTCGGACAACTATGTTCCATATTGTCACTCAATATTAATGCAAAGTGTCAATTATAAAATCGATGTACATCATGTACACCTATACGAGCACCAAACTTTGGCGTGCCACCCTCCTTGCGCATCCTAAAGACCTCTAAGGAATCAGCTCTTGCAAACTAGCACTTTCTTGTCGCAGTGAAGTCATCCCGTCCCAAGCCACCAAAGTTTTCTTCCCTCCTAAGCCGCCAAAGTCTTCTTCTTGTCCCAAGCTGCCAAAGTCAATATGTCCTTCGGCTGCATGCCCCTATGACTGAAAACCATCCTAAGTCCGACGAGCCATTGAAATATCCATAAGAGTGTTGCCTAGCAAGTGAAATTATATTAGTTTTTACACAAATTTTTATTTTTTTGTCCCAATATTATATATTTAAATTTTTTTAATATAACAAATAAAAATAAGGATATTTAATTATTTTCATTAGACTAAGATTATTTTTAAAAAATTCAAACTTCTTGATTTTCTTATTTAAAATAAATTGTCTCAAATCATTGATGGAGAAATAATTAAGCAAATCTCAAAATATTCCATGCACCTTTATCAAAATTATGGTCTTTCTTACTTAATATTTTAAAAGACTCTATTATGGACTTGAAATTGAGAAATATAATATTATATATATATATATATATATATATATATATATATATATATATATATATATATATATATATATATATATATATATATATATATATATATATATATATATATATATATATATATATATATATATATATATATTGGTGGAGGGGTTAACACACCTTAACAACTAATTAATTAGCCTCAATTAAGCCTTAATCTGCCGCCGCCACGGTGCGCTGACGCATGCCAACATGGATGGGATTGGCTATTTAAGTAGTCACATCTACGGCTGACTCGGATGGCGGCAGGACGCTGTTTCTCATGAGTCGTTCGATCTAATATCGGACAATCGCGATCAAACCCATGGTTAAATAAATGATCTAGCATGATCTAATCACTATCGTCTATTTCAATCATGTGGAACAGACGGCCCGTGATCTCGCTTTCTACGAGCGACGAATGATGGAGCCCGTCTGCCATGGATCGCTCGATTCGAGCTCACTTGAGCTCGATTCACTGCAAAATAACCCCACACCTTCGCTCGAGGGATCCACAAAGATCCAACGGCTAAGATCAGCTCACATGCAAACTTTCTTCACAAAGCTCCAACACTTTTTTTGCCTAAAGCTCAGTTTCAATGAATTTACCTCACCGGAGCTAAGATCGGTAGTTCGCATGCTTGAGAAAGCTTTGTCTAGTTGAGATGATGCCCTATTGAAAAGAATTGGCTTTGTTCCAAGTGGATTGCTGGCCAAAATGGTGCTTTGGATGGCTTTGAACTAAGTCCATCCTCGGGCTTAGAGCTCGAGGGAAGGTTTGTTTGGCTTCGACGATGTGCGTGGAAGGTGTGTGAAAGAGAAATTGGGGTTTGATTAAGAAATGGGGAAGTTGGAATAAAGGATGTGCTCCCATATTTTGGCTTTGCACTGGAAGAGGAAATCCAAAGTGGGGAGGGATTGGAATCGCTCGAGAGCTTGCTAGGGAGTTTTGTTTCTCTATTGGGAGCTTAGACAAAGAGAATGGTGTGATTTCTTGTGAGAATTGAGGGGGTATACCCCTCAATTGGCCGAGATGAACGGACGAGATTGCTTCCACAGTTTCAGCTGGCCAGCCACCGTCAGGGCGTCGGAGGGGTCGCAATTGAGTCCACATTGCTCAAGGCTTACTATGGATGATGGCTCTTCCTTGGAACCATTAGTTCTTAGATTGGGAGGGAGGTGAGTTAACTCACCTCCCTTTAGTCCATGGCAAGCCTAGTCCACTTAGGGTGGGTAGGTGATACCCCATTTGGATGCTTGATGGCTGCCAAGAATGATAGGAGAGTGGACTTTGCCAATTTTGCCAAATTCTCACATGGGGAGGCATATCTAAGAGAGATTTTCCTTGGGTTTGGCTCCAATTGAGTTTGGGCCAATTTTGGGTTGACCTAGCATGGGTTTGGGTCAGGTTTGGTCAGCTCTCAAGATCCCATGAGTTGGCTTTCAAGTTTTTTTGCTCAATGGGTCATGGGTCAATCAATGTTGTTAAGTTGACCAATTGGCCAAATTGGGTCATACTAAGCTTGGGTTAGGTTCAAATCATTCAAAGTATTTTATGTTCAAGTGGTTTCAATTTGGCCTAAGTTTGATTTTGGCTCATTTGGATTCATATGTCAAATGGGTCAAGTTGACCAATTGACCAAATTGGCCAAATTGGCTGTTTGGTGTTGGTTCAAGCTAATTGAAAATGATTGGGCTTGGAAATCAAGATTTAATTTAGATTTTAGCCAATTTGACCCTATAGGTCAATTTGGGCTAAGTTGGTCAATTGGGCTAGGTTGGGTCTAATTGATGAAATTGGAGCTTTGGTCAAGCTCAACAATTAATTTGGAAGGAACTTGAGTCAATGGCTGTAATCAATTTTTTTTGGATCATGATTTGACCTATTTTGACCTATTTTGATCTTTTAGGTCAATTTGGGTCAACTTGGGTCAAATAGTCAATTGGTTTGGTTTTGAATTGAGTCAAGTCATATTCACCATTGATTATGAGTTGGTGTAAATTAATGGTTTCAATTGATTTAGTGTAGGTAGGTTTTGGCTAATTTAGGTTTCATGTGAGCGAGAACTTGGTCAAATGATCAAGTTGACTTGGTATGACCCAATTCAATGCAATTGATCCCCTTAGGGTGATCAATGATCATGGTATGAAAATTGATAGCTTGGTTCAATCCAATTTGGGTTGGATTAGAACTTGGTTCATATAGGTTCTTTTGGCCACTTTGGGTCAAGTGGACCTAAATGAGCTAATTGACTTTTGGCATGATTAAGGTTTAGTTGGATTTATATATGGGTTTAGGATTGAAATATAAATCTAATTGCAATTAATTTGGGCTATGATGGATTTTGGTTCATTTGGAATTTTTAAGTCAGAAGGGCTAAGTTTGACTTGGGTTGATTTCAATTTTGCTTGATGATTTTAGGTTTCATTTATATTTGGATAGATGATTGAAGAAGTGATTGATTCAAGAGAAAATTCATTGATTTTGGCTTGATTTTGGTTAGTTTTGACCAAGATCAAAGAATTGGCTTAAAGGGTTTAAATTGGGTTTTGATTTGATTTTGAATTTGGTTTTGACTATTTGAATTTATATTTTATTTATATTTGTGAATATAAATGAAGATATAAATGTCTTATGAGAAAATCACTTGAGTTTGTAGTGATTTAGAAGCAAATTTGACTGCTCATGAGGTACATAAGGGCTTAAAAGGAAATCAATTTAGTTTGATTTAGTTTTGATTATTGAATGTGGGTTTCATTTATATTTGTGGATATAAATGAAGGAATAATTGATTTATAAGAAAATCAATTGATTTTGGCTTAATTTGAATGGGATTTGGCTAAGCTCATGGAGGGTTATATGGCTTGGGGAAGGGTCTTGGTTGGATTTGGATTTAGTTTGATTTAGTTTTGGTTATTTGAGTTCATATTTAATTTATGTTTGTGAATATAAATGAATATGTAAATGATTCATCAGGAGATCAATCAAGTTTGAATTGAATTGGGTGGAGATTTGGCCAAGTCCATGGAATTCAATCATAATGCTTAAGGAGGATTTGGGAGTTTAGATTTGATTTTGGGTTTCAATCATTTGGAGTTGGGGTTGGACTTGAATTTGATAAATGAGTAAGGGATTAAATTGATTTTTGAAAAAATCAATTGAATTGGGATTGATTTGAATTTGGTTAGATGCTAAGTCCATAAGATAAAATCGTAGGCTTAGTGTGATTTTGATTTTGGATTTGATCATGGGTTTCAATCATTTGATTTGAAATTTGGATTTTGATTTGGTATTGAATTGGAGGTTTGGCTGAAGAAGGTAAAATATATTGGGCTTAGGCCACAAGATGAGCAAGTCTCCCTAAATCTTTAAGGCATAAGCTACCCCTATGACAAACCCTTTTAAGTCTCTAGGCTTAGGTTAAGTATTCACCTAATCACTAGAAGTATCTTAAGGTTAAGGAGTTCTTAGTGTCTATAACAGTCCTAGACCTATGATGAGGTGATTGAGAACTCACACTAAAAGTGTGGTAAAAAACAACTAATAAAATTAAATAATTAATACTTGACTCAATTGTTCTAATTAATTTTTTTTTCACAAAAGCAAGCAACATCATCAAACACACTACTGTATGCCTTGCTTCTATTCACTTACCCAACCATCACACATTATTGTATGACATTAGCGTTTGACAAAAGACTACACAAAGCATTATTAAGTGATGGTAATTAAGGAAGAAGAAGAATAATATACTCTTGAGTGTACTGAACGAAAAATGATATCATTTGAGCTCATTGCCCATCAAAACAATCTACAATAGCTTAAAACATGATTTTGATCTGACAAAAGTCAGTACACTCTAGTATAAACATGAAATAGTGTAGAACACTCTTGAATAAATTGAATGTATTAAGCTAAAAATGATCCAAAACTATGCTAATACTCTTCAAATGAACTCAAAATAACTTACAATATGATTTAGATCTACATTTGGGTAGTACACCATGATTTACATAAAATAATAAAGTAATAGTGTGCTAAAGGAAAAATGATATTATTTGAGCTCACTGCCCATCAAAATAATTTACAATAATTTAAAATATGATTTTGATCTCATAAATGTTAGTACACTACTATATAAACATGAAATAAAAGACACACTCTTGAGTGCATAATGTATTAAGATAAAATGATTCAAAACTATTCTAATACTCTTTAAATGAACTCAAAACAACTTACAATATCTTTTATAGCTACAATTAGATAGTACACCATGATTTACATAAAGTAAATCAATACACTTTTAGTGTATTGAATGTATTGAATAAAAATGATATCTTTTGTTGCCCATCAAAATAATCTACAATAGCTTAAAATATGATTCGATCTCACATATGTCGATTTACTATATTAAAGTGAAATAGTGTAGTATACTCTTGAGTATATTAAATGCATTGAGCTAAAATTGATTCAAAACTAGTCTAATACTCTTCAAAAGAACTCAAAATAGCTTATAATATCATTTAGATCTATAAATAGACAGTACACCATGGTTTACATAAAAAATAAATTAGTACACTCTTAAGTGCATTGAATGTATTGAAGAGAAAATGATATCATTTGAGCTCACTCCTCATCAAAATATTCTACAATAGTTTAAAATATGATTTTAATCTCATAAATGTCGATATTGCTATATAAACATGAAATAATGCAATACACTCTTGAGTGTTTTGAATATATTAAGCTAAAATGATCCAAAATTATTCAAATACTCTTCAAATGAACTCAAAATTTTATAATATCATTTAGATCTATAATTGGTACATCATGATTTACATAAAAGTAAAATGGCACACTTTTAAGTGTTACAATGTAAAGTAAAAGATGATATCATTTGAGCTTACTGCCCATCAAAATAATCTACAATAATTTAAAACATGATTTTGATCTCACAAATGTGAGTACACCACCGTATAATATGAAATAGCGCAGCACACTCTTGAGTGTACTGAATGCACCAAGCTTAAAATGATCCAAAACTATTTTTATACTCTTCAAATGAACTTAAAAGAGTTTACAATATCATTTAGATCTATAATTGGGCAGTACACTGTGATTTACATAAAAAATAAACTAGTAAAGTTTTTAGTGTACTGGATGTATTAAGCTAAAAATGATCCAAAATTATTCTAATACTCTTCAAAAGAACTCAAAATAACTTGCAATATCATTTAAATATATAATTGGACAACACATCAAGATTTTCATAAAAAATAAAATAGTACACTCTTTAGTGAGTGTGCAAAAGAAAAAAAAAAGATATCATTTGAGCTCACTGCACATCAAAATAATCTAAAATAACTTAAAACATGATTTTGAACTCACAAATGTGAGCACACTGCTATATAAACATGAAATAGTGTAGTACGCTCTTGAGTGTACTGAATATATCGAGTTAAAAATTATTTAAAATAAATTTAATATTTTTTTAATTGATCAAAATAATTTATAATATCATTCAAATCTATAATTAGACAGTATATTCAACGTCATGACCATCTTCATGATTCAGTGATCGAAGATTTATTTATTTAATTTTTTGAGAATATTGCATGAAAAGGTCACAATTCTAAAAATGCAGCAGTGAATGTGGCTTTCATAGGAGAAATGATGGAACAACCTAAGTTTAATCCAGAAAAAAAAAATCATTAAACAATGGTGAAAAACTTCATATAATTCATGAGGTCGATGTCATGAGGAAGATGATGAATGATGAATAAAATTAAGAAATAATAAAAATAAAATAAATAAACGATAAGAAAGAAATTAATGTGAAATATTTTAGTTAGAATCTAATAAGTAATGGCAATTAACGAAGGAAGATGTCAACACGAGTCGGTGTTTTGCGACCATAAAGACGGTCTTTGTCTAAACGGAGGAAGACAACTTTGTGATATCGCCATCATCTCGTGGAGCGGAGATTGAGATCTAGAGAAAGTCTGTTTCAATTTCTTGCCTTCTCTCCTCCCCGAGGATTTGGTGGTTGCATATGGGTAGGGACCGGAAGTGAACTTGAGCATATCAAACACTCATGGATTCTTACCGTTGCCGTGACTTTTGAAGAGAATGAGTTAAGTCTTAGCTGAATCGAATCCTCGCTCATCACCGCCATCTTTGTTTTATTTGCCGATGTCGAAGGGATTAAAATCTTGATTTTCTTAGCTAAATTGAATCCTCGCTCAATTTTGGCCTCCGCCATCGTCACAGCTTCCTCCAAGATCGAATGAGGTTCTCAAAGCAATCCGTGGTCTATAGATAAGGGGTTCAGTGTTCCATTTGTCTTTAATCGTTGAAGAAGGCGAAAAGTTCTTATCTTGCCTGACGGTCATGGCTTCCAGCTAGGTGCATCGAAAGTAGCTGGACATAAGTCGCCTGCCGCCATCGTTGAAATCTCTGAAGTCTTGGACACCAAACCCGAGGCATTGGAGCTATTGGTCTGAGGAGTAGTACAAAAAATTAGTTTTGGAAAACAGGAAGGACACCATCAGAGGGATGATGATGCATCCAACGATGGGAGAGCTGAGCATGAGCATGAGGAGGAAAGCTCTCCTTTGTAGATTGATTGCTCCATTAACGGGAATATTTTGATTCAATTTTTCCAAATTATACCTCATCTATAATATATTATTTAAAAGGCTATAGAAGAAGAAGAAGAAGAAGGAGGAGGAGGAGGAGGAGGAGGACAAGAAGGCTCTAATCGTGTTTGTAGAAGTTTTAGGAATTTTTATGAAGATTTTAAGCTTAATTCTTATTTATATTATTATTGTGTGCTAGAAAATTACTTGCAGTATATACAAGTTTATGTCTCAGCCTTATTGAAAAATCCATCTCACACACATAGATATTTGAAGAGAGAATAAGAAACTCCAGGATTTTTATGAGAAAATAGAAAGAGGGGGAAAAATCTCGGGCCTCATCTAGTAAAATTTTATCACTATATATTTGCTTTGAAGTACAGATTTTAACTTTTCTTGATCACGGGATTACAGAGTTGTATGTGAGAAAGTCTGATAATGGGAGTTTCAGAATACAAAGTGGCGAAAATAGAATGGTAACTGGTGATGATGACAAGCGGCGGTATGGCTTGCGGCGCGGACCGATGGCTGGTCGAAGATGATAATTGGTGGTGGTGGCCAACAACGACGGCTTGTGGTGACCAGCGACAGTGGTCGGTGGTGGTGATCGATGATGGTGGTCGGTGACAGTGGTGGTCGGCGACGGTGATCAATGGTGGTGGTCTACGACGATGATCGTGGTCGAAATCCGACCCGCATCGGCGATGACTAGCCGATGGTTGGCGGTGGAGAACGACGATAGTGGTCGGCGGTGGTCGGCGGCGATGACCGACGGCCGTGGTTGGCGGCGGTGATCGATGGAGACTGTCAGCATTGACAATGACCGGTGGTAGTCGACGGCGGTGACCGGTGGCAACAATGACCGGCGGTGGTTGTCGATGATCTGTCCACGGTCGGCCAGTGGCTCAATTAAGCTATGAGATTCGTCGAGTCTCAGAGCTCTCAACTCTCTTTCGCTTTCGAGGCCCTCATATGAAGAATGATGTACTATTTATATATTAGAGGAGTGACATTTCTATAAATATATGCAAAATCCAAACCACTCTCGGACGGCTCAAAATGATTCTTTTAATCATCTGATGTATTATATATATTTGAATACTCAAATGAAGTCAGAATTAAGAGAACTTGGGCCTGTTAGATCCGGCTCGTCAAGACGCTTGATTTGACTATAAACACTCCATATTTATGAGCTATTTGGGGATCTAACTGATATCCTAAAGTTTTTAATTATATTTTAAGTACTAATTTGGATTAGTCTTGACTCATAATCAGATTGCTTTCGACATCATGATTCGTGCTTCAATTAGTGAAATTTATATTTGCAATTTTTGACATTAACTCAATAATTCAAAATATATGTCAAATAATTGAAAATAACAACTTCTTCAATGTTAGTGAAATTTGTGGGTTCATTAACTTTTACATCACATATGGTTTGAGAGAATAGATCTTCATGAGTGCACAAGACTATATTCACGTAGATAGGGCGTGTGCAGGGCACAGATGAGAGCATTTCTGGCTCGCGATGCCAATAAATTCCGTGGCTCTGGAGCTCAGTGCTCTAACATTCATCTGGTCGCAAGCAACGTGCATGAGCAAAATATTATTATTATTATTATTTTTATTTGTTCTTATTTTCTTCCTTTTTTTAACTTTTATAAGAAGAAATATATAATTGAGAGAAGAAATTTTGAAATCTATTTAAATATTTTTAAATTTTTTCTCAAAATTTATTTCCCTTTTGCCCCTATTGTGGATCTATAAAAATCACCATTAGGGTTAAGGTGACACAAATTTCTCCTATATGCTCTGATGTTCTTCTACGTTGGATTAAAAATTATCTAGTAGGAGTTCACGAGCTAAGGGTAATAAAATTTATTTTTCTTATGTCGGCAAGGCTCTGACCTTCTTCTGCAAAGAAGTTGTGTGCTTTGAAAATTCGGCACCAACCACTTCAATGAAAAGAGTGGTTTAAAGTGTCGGTGTAATTTTCGGAAGGCATATGAGATAGTAGATAAGACACTACAAAGAGATTTCCCATTTAGGGACTTTAGATCTAGTTCGGTTTCCTATAGGCAAGCCCTATAGTTAATTACTCTCCCGATGTGAAAGAGAACTTTCGATTAAAGCTAGTCATTAGATCATTGAATGCCAATAGTAAAGAAAGATATGGAGTTTGAATTTAAGATATGAAATTCATTATTTTAGCTTAAACTGGATGGTTGGGGTAATGTTGACGTGCCCAATCTAGATCTCATGGTTCCGTCATTCTGGGTAGTCACGATCCCTAGTTTACTTAGTCAGAGGAGGTATAACAACATGACGAAGGATCCACATCGAACACATGGGTTACATCGCCCAAGAAATCCTTGTAGACGGTGTTTGAGGAGATAATCTTATGTCCACCTTAATGTGAGGTTGCCCTATCAAGTATACCTATGATTCACAACTCAAAGGCAAAGCCATAGCATACGCTACTGGGTGATCGTAATATAATGGAGCCGATCTTGGCCAAAACCACCATCGTGAGGACTCTAGCCATAGCTTCATCTCGTGGAGCCACCGCCAAGTCACACGAGATGACAGCCACGCCCCATCGGCAAGAGATTGATTGAGTGAACATAGGAACACTTGATTTGACATTGGCTCCTTTGTGAGCTAGAGTTTATTTAATTTGTCACCCTGACAAATAATTACGGAATGTGGATAGATTGGGTTTGATTTAAGTTTTAGTGATAAAATTTCATTTAAATGGTTTCTAATTGATATTTTAAAATTGATTTGATTTGAGAAATTGATTAATTTGGATATGTTTAGGAGCTTTAGATCCTGTCAACTCTGTTTAGCTACTAACAGAAGATTAGATATACTGTCACCCAAGATAATCAATTTTTTTAGATATTTCACTGATTTGAAGCTCTTATTATAGGTTTTTAGGTTTTGTTAACCCGGACCTAGTCATAAAACTAAATCGGGAAGCAACTTAATTTGATTTAAAAATTTGATTAATTTGAATATTTTTAAGAGTTTTAGATCTGTAACTCGTTAGTTACTAATGTAAGACTATCAGCAGTAATCCATTTTTATATATTTTATTGATTTGAAACTCTTATTATAGATTTTAAGTTTTGTTAACCCGCACCATTCATGACTAAACCAGGAAACAACTTAATTTGGTTTGAAAATTTGATTAATTTGAATATGTTTAAGAGTTTTAGATCATGTCAACTCTGTTTAGCTGCTAACAAAAGACTAGATCTACTATCACTTGACATAATCAATTTTTAGATATTTCACTGATTTGAAACTCTTATTATAGGTTTTTAAGTTTTGTTAACCCGTACCCAGTCCTAGGACTAAACTGGGAAATAACCCGCACAACATCCTCAAACATCTGAATTTAAGCATTTAGCATAGTGTCGGGGCACATGCGGGTGTATATAGCTTAGACAATTTCTCCTAATTAGTGATTTTGTTAAATTTTTTTAAATCATAATTAGAATAAAATTCCTTGATTTTTGATTAAAAGAATCCTTATGATTTTTATAGATTTGGATTTAGTATCGCCTTCTATCTGCTATTACAAAGGGTTGTGATCCGTTGAAGATGCTATATGTTCAAAAGAAAATTTAGTTTGTTATTTTATAAAGAAGATTTACCCCTCAAAGTGACTTTCATTTTCCCCTCTTTTTTGTTTTACTTTTGTGTTTGTTGTATATTATTTTCCCTCCCGTTTGTTGTTTGAGTTTTTAATTCAAATTTTAAATTTAGGTTTCTTTGCTTAACATCCATAAGTTGATTCATTTTATTCTCCTATTTTTTAAGTCAAATATTTTAATGTGTGCCTCCTCTGTCATCCCTATGAAGAGGCATTGTTTTGGCCTATACCCTTCACGCCCTGATGAGCATGGCGGTTGGTGTTTTGAAGCACCTCCCAATTTCAATCTCCGATGAGCATAACAAGGTCTTGATAAGCATAAAGTATATATGCAAATATTCCAAATTTTAGACTGCCGTCGTCCAGAGGGGTTGCATCGAAACTATTTTGGCTTACTCAGTATGCCTTGAAGAGCGTAGCGAGTAGTGTCTTGCAACACCATAGCTGTATTTCATATCATCAAACCCTGATGAGCATGACGAGGCCTTCAATCACTCGATACACCCTGATGAGCATAGCGAATGATTTCGGAACACCAATTTTTTCTGCCATGCTCGATGAGCGAGGTCTTCACTTGCACGATGAGCGAATGGTATCTGTAACTCTTTTTCATCTCGTTATGCCCTGATGAGCATGACAAGACCTTCAATCACTCGGTATATCTTGATGAGCATAGCATGTCAAACACTACAATTTTTTCATCTGCCATCGATGAGCACGAGGCCTTCAATCACTTGCGACGAAGAGCATAAGGAGTGTCTTGGAACACTACGAATTTCATCTTGTCACATCGATGATATAACGAGTTTTCAATCACTTGCACTTGAGCGTGAAGCAGTGATTTCAGGACACCATAGCCATCTTCATGCACCCACTATGCCCTGATAGGCATTAGCGGGGTATTGAACCTGTAGGAAAAAGCATAAGCACAATTTCTGTGAGATTTTTTTGCGTCTGTACTCTCTATACCTCTCTTGAAGTATAGATCATGTATGACCTTTTATCATAATTTCTTTGGCCTGGTTCCTGAGTTTATGTTTAGGGCATTCCAATGGAAGCAATTTGAAGGCTGTTTGGATGGTTGGGATGTATTTTGTATCTCAGACCTCTCGAGTACGATCATTATTTTTTTCCGCTTTATTTTGGCCTTCTTAGAGTAAATATGTTCATTACATTACATCATAAGCAGTTTGGAGGGTGACTGGTTATTCTTTATAGATTTTTCTGCATTTGTACTATCTGTATCTCTCTTGAGGGTACAAAATATTTAGGGCCTTTTTTCAATTTATTTTGCCTGTTTATTGAGATTATGTTTAGGGCATTCCAATGGAAGAAATTTGAAAACTTCTTGGATGGTTTTTGGGAGGTTTTTGGCATATGTACTCGCTGTACCTCTCTTGAGGGTACAGATCTTTTATGACCTTTTTTTCCAATTTATTTTATCTATTTCTTAAGATTATGTTCATTACATTCCAATGGAAGCAATTTGATGGCTGCTTGGATGATTTCTGGGTGGTATTTTACATCTGTATTTTGTCACATATTTTTGGAGCTGTTTGGCCAGATGAATGCGGTCAATGAGCTGTACAATGATGAAGTCGTGATGTCTAATGACCCAAATTTAGGGAAACTCCTTGGCACCATTGTTCAGAATGAAACGGAGGTGTATGCACTGTACTGTGACTATGCACATCAAATTGGCTTCAGTGTTCTGGAAGGACCATACTAGTTATTGGCCAAACTCCAAGAAATTGAAATCAAAAGATTTTCTATGTGCAAAAGTAAGAAGTCCGCCTAAATGGCTTAACAAAATCCAAAAGTCGATACAAAAACCGGTTGTCCCATGATTAGATTCTCTATTGATTTGGAGGAATTGACGATTAAAAATATACGAAATAATCATTCTTTGGCGAGCTCCCGACCTACATCTTCTCGATCACAGATGCATGAATGAAAGGTGTCCGTGTTGAAAACAATGATGAATTAGAGAACGATGCATTCACTATCTAACTGAGGAAGTTGGCGGCATAGAGAATATTAGGTTCACAAAAAGAGATGCTTTCAATTTTATTCAGAAAGAGAAAAGATTGAGGATTACGAATGGTGATAGTAATGCATTAATACAGTTGTTTAAGGAAAGGCAAGCAGCGAATGGGATGTTTGCATGGGATGTACATGTTGATGAGTCGGATTGCTTAGTAAGCTTTTTTGGAGCAATGGCATGTCTAGGATAGAATATGATTGTTTTGGGGATGTGATAATTTTTGATACAAGCTATCGACTCAATAAATATAATCTTGTTTGTGCTCTTCTTGGAGTGAATCATCTGCAAAATATATTATTTGGAGTAGCCTTTTATCGAAGAGATAATTGAGTCATTCTCATGGCTATTCCAAACATTTCTTCGATGAGTGACAGACATCCTATAACAATATTCACTGATCAAGATCAGGCTATAGCGAGAGCTATCAAAATTGTATTATCGCATACTCTTCATAGGTTGTGCCAATGACATATTTTAAAGAAAGCTCCTTCCAAGGTTCATTGCTTTAATAGTAATAAGAGAGTACAAGGGCTATTTTATACATGCATGAGTAAGTGTGACTCGAGGAAGAGTTTGAAGAAGCTTGGTCCATGCTAGAAGAAGGCAATTTGCATTATCATGTCTGCCCTGAGTTTATAAGATTAGATCTAATTGGACCACTGCATTCAGCAAGGACTCTTTCTGCATGGGCATCTTGTCAATGCAACATAATGAGCCCACGAACAACGTATGTCATGAAATATCTAAACTAACAAGTTTGCTCACAGATTATTTCTTGGGGTTGGAAAAGTTTATGGAGACATGACACCGGAATAAACATGACGAAGACTTCAAGTAGCCATCGATTGTGTTAAGACCACTAATTCTAAAATAAGCTACTATATTATATACAAGAAAGGTTTATACTATGTTTGAGGAGGAATTTTTGCATGGAGTTGGAGGCCTATCAGTAACTAAGTCAGATGACAACACCATGGAGTATTTGGGTGAGAAATTTAGAGAATAAAAATGCATCCAAAACATGGACTGTGCATTTCGATGGGACTACCCTAGATGTAACTTGTACTTGTAAAAAATTTGAAATGATGGGATTACTTTGTGCCCACTGTATCAGAGTTCTTAGTCAGGAAGATGTTGTGTGCATTTTGGACAAGTATCTTCTCATGCGATGGTCTACTAGAGCAAAGAGGGATATTTACATTGATAGTGCATATAGAAAATTAAGAGATGTGAAAAGTACGGATGGAAATGCTACTGGCATTATTTTTCGAAACCACATAAGTCAATATGCATATCAAATAAGCATCAGGGCACAGGGCAATAAGATAGCTGAGGGCTATATGATTGGATCCTTAAGAAAACTATATGATGATGTCAACTCTATAATAAGTGAGAATTCTCCTCCAGCTGATAGAGCAGTTAAGAAGAAGAAGTCAACCACAACAGACAAGGGAAAAGAGATCTTAAAGGATCCAATTAAGCAACGTCCAAAGGGTGTTTCCAACTCAAGGCTTAAGGGATATTGAGAGAGATCCAAGAAAGCCAAGAGTAATTTTTTATTTGCATATTAGTTTTTAGTATTTTAAATATTATTGTTAATCTTCAAACCATTCTACTTTTGTTATTGCAGAAACCAAAGTACAGTCTGATAGTGTTACAGAACGTATTTCATGACAAGTTGCATCACTTTTCTCTGTTATGCTAGAGTGTTTTTCAGAGGTATACACAGAATATCACACATCGATGTGGTAAGAAATCATCAACTAATATGATGTTCTATATGCAGGAATTTAACTCGAGCTCCACAATCAATTAGTCGGCTGAAGGGTACACTAAGCTAATATGGATTTTATTTCAGAAAAACATTTTAATGCATGACATCATCTAGTTTTGTGTTCTTCGACTGTACAATCTTTTCTGTAATGCTTTAGAGTCCCTAAGATGACTCTCTTTAACTTAACAGGCACACCAAGATGTTTAGACTGTATTTAGCTAGGGGATTTTCTCACTAGGTTGTTTGTAATACTTTAAGCAGTAGTTATTGAGTTAATCCCCTACTAAGGACCTTGTAATCATTCAACTGTAGCAATAAATATGTGCAGTACATTACCAATGGAAGCAATTTGGAGGGTGACTGGTTATTTTTATAAGTTTTTCTGCATCTGTACTCTCTGTACCTCTCTTGAGGGTACAAAACATTTAGGTCCTTTTTTCCAATTTAATTTGTCTGTTTATTGAGATTATATTTAGGGCATTCTAATGGAAGAAATTTGAAAGTCGCTTGGATGGTTTTTGTTTTATACATTCTGCTCGTACTCTTCTGATCATTTATGGCCTTTTTCCAGTTTATTTTGCGATTCTTGAGATTATATTTGGCATTCCAAGCAAAATTTGTTTGGATAGTTTGGGGTATTTTGCAGCATTCCGAGGGTACAAATCATTTATGGCCTTTTCCAGTTTATTTTCCCGATTCTTGAGATAATTTTTACATTCCGCTTTATGTAATTTGTCGCTTTGGATGATTGGGGTATTGCATACTCTCTGCATTCTCGGGGAGATCATCTTTTCTAGTTTTATTTGATTCTAGAGATAATATTCATTACATTCCAATGGAAGCAATTTTTGGATGGTTTTGTATTATTTTGCATATCATTATATATTTTTTGAGAGCATTTTTGATATTTTTAATAATTTGCAGATTGACACGCATACTTTCCTTAATTTTGTTTATTGAGATTATGTTGGCATTCAATGGATGTAATTTGAAAGTCGCTTGGATGGTTTCGGGTGTTTTCAGACTGTACTCTATACCTCTCTATACAGATTATTTATGGCCTTTTTTTCAGTTTATTTTGTCTGATTCTTGAGATTATATTTAGGGCATTCCAATGGAAGTAATTTGAAGGTTGTTTGGATGATTTCTGGGGGGTATTTTGTATATGTACCTCTCCTGAGGGTACAAATCATTTATGGCCTTTTTTTAGTTTATTTTTCCTGATTCTTGAGATAATGTTCATTACATTCCAATTTATGCAATTTGAAAGCTGTTTGGATGGTTTCTGGGAGGTATTTTGCAGTACTTTTGTACCTCTCTAAGAATTATCATATGGCCTTTTCCAGCTTTATTTTGCTGATTCTTGAGAGAATGTTCATTACATTCCAATGTAATTTGAAAGCCGCTTGGATAGTTTCGGGGTATTTATATTTGCATTCTCTGCACTTCCAAGGGGATCATTTATGGCCTTTTTTCTAGTTTATTTTGCCTGATTCTTGAGATTATGTTTAGGGCATTCCAATGGAAGCAATTTGAAGGCTATTTGGATGATTTCGATGGGTGTTTTGCATCTGTACCTCTCCTGAGGGTACAAATCATTTATGGTGACAATATCTCTAAGGTATACATATGTATAACTAACACATAAGTTAACCTAAATCTATTTGTATTAAATCAGATATCTATAAGAAAGGATATCTAGAATTAATTTTTTATTAGATTAAGTTAGTTTAAATTTAATCTCATAATGTGTTGGCAAATTTAAAAGCCTCTTAATTTATTGTATTTACACTATTCATTAATTGAAAATAATTATTATATAATTAAATATTATAAGTTATCTCTTTACAGCCATTATAGTTATAAAAGAATTAAATTTTTCATATTGCAATGATACAAAAAAATATTTTTTATAATAGATTGACTTATTTTGTTTGGGTTTCTCTAAATAAATAGACAAGTCAATCGATAAGTTCAATATTGAACTTCATTTCACTCGAGCATGAGCATACTAAGAATACATTTGAGTTAAATTTTTTGGCTTTATTTTCAAAATAAAAAATAGCTAAAATAATCATAATCGATTTAACTATTAATTTTAAATATTTAAAAAATCATGATAAAATTTACTTTTAAAATTAAAGTTAAAATATCATGATTATAAAAAAATTAAAGTTTAAATTTTTTTTTAAATTTACTTACACCAATGACAATAATTTTAAAATCAATATTTAAAAAAAAAAGATAATCACCCCAAACAAACCCTAAATCAGCCGAGAAACTACATGAAAATCTTGCTCATAATAATCAGAACCACAAAGACAATAACTAACTAATTACAACCATACCATTAATCAGTTCTAAGGTGACAAAATGGTCTTTAATCCCTAATTTAATTTTATGCATTAATTTTATGCATTCTGCTACATAACATTAATGAAGTAATAAATAAAGAGCCATGCATCACTCCAAAAGAATTAATAAAAATATTTTATATATCTATCATCTAAAATTTTATATTTACATAAAAAACACACTTCATCTTTAAAATATAAGTGATAATAATATTTTTAATGTAACATTTAAAATCTGAATATTATTTTTAAAATAATAATATTTAGGCATTTTATATACCCTAAATATATAAGACTAGCAATGTGTATAAATCTCCCTAATAATAATTAAAATGAGATTATCTTGATTGTTGTATTGATGAAAAAAACTAATATTATTGATGATACACATTCTATGAAAAATAAAATAAAAATAATTTTAAATGTAGATTTCTTTCAAGAATATAGCCCCCCAAAAACCAAATCTATAAGATATAAAGATGATACCATAAAATAAACAAATAATAATAATAATAAAAATCAAACTATATGAAATGAGAGAAAGAAGTAACAAAAAGCAGTAAAATATCATCCCGATCCATAAACGATCTATTCACTTCAACAAAAATAGCTAAGTCTTCGAAGCCACCAAACCAATGCATTATACAAAAAACAAAGTATGATCATTGAAATCATGATTATTATATGTCACCTGGTGTCCTCCCAAACTAGTAAAAGCATTATTTAGAAACTCTACTTTTGCCCATCGCAGCATACGTGACTTTGCAGATGAAAATGACGGGCTTATGATCCTTATGTGCTCAGCCGCCCATATCTACAATGAATATTTAAAATAGTTAACTTCAACGCATTAAATTACACATTCCTGGAGATATAGAACATACCATCAGAAGAGTGATAAATCCACTCATGTAATCGACTGCCCTTTGGGTCTGAATCTTTGATGTAATAACATCAAATTTGGAAACTAGAAAGTCCCAAATGGCCTCTGCCCAATTGTATTCAGCAAATCTATTTATGTCATCGGTGTAAGCAATCAATTTCGATGCCACCCTATAGTTGTTATATATAAAAAATAGATTTGTCAGCAGAAAATGTATGTACAACTGCACAAACTATGCTACAGGCGACAAGCCATCCGAATGCTCAAGTTGATTCTTGTAGTCCGATGAACTAAAGCGACAAGGGATTTCCATAAGACCTTTTCCCTCTCGTTGGCATCCCTATCATCACTGCAACTTCATCGGGGGTGAAAGGAATGCACTGCCCACCCAACAAGAAAGCTTACTTTTCTATATCCCAGACAAGACAGGATTGATGTAATGGCAACTGAGTCTTGCTTAATTCCGTGGAGTCTAATGAATTGATGCAGATGAAGCCTCTTTAAAATGTCGGTTTCATCAAGAAAGCGTGCAATATTATCTAAACATAGTTCTTACAAGTAGGCCTACATCTCAAGTTATCCTTTTCCAACATGGTAAACTTCAAAAAGAAAAGTCAGTAGGTAATGAGTACAGATGTAAATCACCCATCAAAACTAAGCGAATAGCTTCCAAATTATTCTTAATAGACTGTACAGATGCAAAAAATCTCCCAGAAACCATCCAAATAGCCTCCAAATTGCTTCCATTGGAATGCCCTAAATTTAATCTCAATAATTAGGACAAAAAAACTAAAAAGTAGGTTATGATCAACTGAGGTATGAAAAATGAAATCCAAAATCATCAATGCCCATGGAATGCTAAATATAATCAAAATAAATGGAAAAGAAGTCTAAATGCTCTGTTTCAAAGAGAGTATGTAAAAATACCAAAGATATCAAATTACTTCCATTGGAATGAAGAATTCAAGAGTAGATAAAATAAATTGGAAAAGAAGTTCTAAATGGTACCCAAAGAAGTATACAGCAGAGTAGATGTCAAATCATCAATAAAGATGTATGCACCATCCAAAACATCCCAAATATCTAAATTGCTTCCATTGGAATGCCCTAAATATAATCTCAAGAAGAAGGCAAGATAAACCGAAAAAGTAGCTCTAAATGATCTATACTCTAGAGAGGCAGAGAGAGTACATACAAAATACCTCGAAACCATCCAAATCCTTCAATTTGCTTCCATTTGAATGCCCTAAATATAATCTCAATAAACAGGCAAAATAAACTAGAAAAAAATGTCATAAAAGATCTGTAACCTCAAGAGAGGTACAGACAGTACAGATGCAAAATACCCCACAGGAACCATCCAAGCAGCTTTCAAATTGCTTCCATTGGAATGCCCTAAGCATAATCTCAAAAGCACAAAATAAACTGGAAAAAAGGTTCTAAATATTCTCGTACCTCAAGAGAGCTGAGAGTACATGTAGAAAATACCCCAGAAACTATCCAAACAGCCTCCAAATTGCTTCTATTAGAATGCCCTAATTATAATCTCAAGAAGAATGCAAAATAAACTAAAAAAAGTATGCCCTAAATGGTTTGTATCCTCGAGAGAGGTACAGAGAGTATAAATGCAAAATACCCCTAGAAACCATCCAAACAGCCTTCAAATTGCTTCCATTAGAATGCCCTAAATATAATCTCAAGAAGAAGGCAAGATAAACTGAAAAAGTGGACCCTAAATGATCTATACCCTCGAGAGAGGTAAAGAGAGTACAGATGTAAAATATCCCCCAGAAACTATCCAAATAGCCTTCAATTTGCTTCCATTGGAATGCCCTAAATATAATCTCAATAAATAGATAAAATAAACTGAAAAAAGGTCATAAAAGATCTATACTCTCAAGAGAGGTATAGAGAGTACAGATACAAAATACCCCTAGAAATCATCCAAGCAGTTTTCAAATTGCTTCCATTAGAATGCCTTAAACATAATCTTAATAAACAGGTAAAATAAATTGAAAAATAAAGGCCCTAAATGTTATGTACCCTCAAGAGAGGTACAGAGAGTACAGATACAGAAAACACCCCAGAAATCATCTAAACAGCCTCCAAATTGCTTCCATTGAAATTCCCAAATATAATCTCAAGAAGAATGCAAGATAAATTGAAAAGTAGTCTAAATGACCAGAGAGGTATAGAGTAAGATGCAAAATACCTCCAAAACCATCCAAATAGCCTTCAATTTGCTTCCATTGGAATGCCCTAAATATAATCTCAATAAACAGGAAAAATAAATTCTAAAAAAAAATCATAAAAGATCTGTACCCTCAAAAGAGGTACAGAGAGTACATATGCAAAATACCCCCCAGAAACCATCCAAATAGCCTTCAATTTGCTTCCATTAGAATGCCCTAAATATAATCTCAATAAACAGGCAAAATAAACTAGAAAAAAAGGTCATAAAAGATCTGTACTCTCAAGAGAGGTACAGAGAGTACAGATGCAAAATACCCCCCAGAAACTATCCAAGCAGCTTTTAAATTACTTCCATTGGAATGCCCTAAACATAAATCTCAATAAACAAGCAAAATAAACTGGAAAAAAGGCCCTAATTATTCTGTACTCTCAAGAGAGGTACAGAGAGTACAAATACAGAAAACACCATAGAAACCATCCAAACAGTCTCCAAATTGCTTCCATTGGAATGCCCTAAATATAATCTCAAGAAGAAGATAAACTAAAAAAGTATGCTAAATGATGTCTCGAGAGAGGTGAGAGATACAAAATATCCCCGAAATAATCCAAAGCGACCTTCAAATTGCTTCCATTGGAATGCCCTAAATATAATCTTAAGAAGAAGGCAAGATAAACTAAAAAAAGTAGTTCTAAATGATCTACTCAGAGAGGTATAGAGAGTACAAAAGTAAAATACCCCCCAGAAACCATCCAAACAGCCTTCAATTTACTTCCATTAGAATGCCCTAAATATAATCTCAATAAATAGAAAAAATAAATTAGAAAAAAGGTCATAAAAGATCTGTACCCTCAAGAGAGGTATAGAGAGTACAGATGCAAAATACCCCAAATCATCCAAGCAGCTTTCAAATTGCTTCCATTGGAATGCCCTAAACATAATCTCAATAAATAGGCAAAATAAACTGGAAAGAAGGCCCTAAATGTTCTGTACCCTCAAGAGAGGTAGAGAGTACGATGCAAAACACCCAAATTATCCAAAACCCTTTGCTTCCATTGGAATGTCCTAAATACAATCTCAAGAAGATTGCAAGATAAACTGAAAAAAGTATGCCCTAAATGATCTGTACTCTCGAGAGAGGTACAGAGAGTACAGATGCCAAATATCCCCCAGAAACCATCCAAACAGCCTTCAAATTGCTTCCATTAGAATATAATGAACATAAACTAAGGAAATAGGCCAAAGAAATTATGAAAGACGGTTATAAATGATTTGTACTCTCAAGAGAGGTATAAAGAGTACAGATGCAAAAAAAACTCCCAGAAACCATCCAAATGCTTTCATTGGAATGTAATGAATATAATCTTAAGGACCAGGCTAAAAAAACTAAAAAAAAAAGCCTTAAATGCTATGTACCCTCGAGAGAGGTACAGAGAGTACAGATACAAAATAACCTATAAAAATAAACAATCTTTCACCGGAGGGTGAGAAGAACAGAGTAAACCCTAAATTCATTTTCGAGAATGCATGTGTAAATACCTCATGTAGTCACCTAGATTACCTTAATTTTTGATTTGCTATATCACTGAGTGAAGGCCGGACGTGCACCGATCAAGAGCGAGCTAAGCTGAGAAAAAATCCTTCGTCGAAAGAAAGCCCTAAACTGTTCTGTGACGAGGAATGTCGAACGACAGTATCATCTCATTCTTCTTCTCTCGCTTTTTGAACGAGATGGGCTAGGTCAGGCCAGGGGAAGCGTAAATGGCATCGTGAATACGCCATCCCTTTACAACACCATCCGTCCAATTACTGCTCCTTTAAGAGCTAAAATAGGGAAAAAAATACTCGACTCACGTCAGCCATGGATTGGAGTCCGCACATAAAGCTACGTGTGGACTCCGGATGTAATATTTTCTCCTCTCCAGGATGATGGTGCCGACGGTGGTGGCTAAGGCCTTCGAAAGGTATGTCGAATGCCATGGGATTCCAAAGCACTGTGCACGCTATTCTTTAAGAAAGTTGAGAAGTCAACTGAACTGGGTTCTTCTTCTTCTTCTTCATTACGCTGTTCTCACCAATTGGTTCTTTACGTTCTCAATCAAGCCCCACTATGACACAAGTCGAGACTAAGGTAATCCAACATCCCCTCAGGAGATCATCAACAAGCTCTTTGAAACCGCCAACTATAAGATTCATGTCGCGGGATGATGCACTCATCATAGCCAAGGTCATCGCTCGCTGGTTTCGAGTCACAATTGCTCTAAACGCACGAGTGGATGAAGAGGATCTGGAAGTGAAAGTATCGTGAGATATCGGCGGTGGAATCCTTCAGTGACCTCCGAATGCAGCAATCATCGGTGGATGTCCAATGTCGAGATCTTCCTCCGTCGCAAGGCTCAACAACCATGGGTTGAGGTTGACCACGACGGGTTGGATCATGCAAAGTAAGTTTCTTCATGCATGCGGTTTTGAGAGAGAAAGAGCCCTTTGTTTCTGTCGTTCTCCCTTACAGTTTGAAGGAGACAACGAAAGAGAGGTCCTCAATCGGTTTCCGTGGTTGAGGAAGGAGAGAAAAAGCTACGGTTTTGGTGCATGAGCCGAGAGAGAGAGAGAGAGAGGTTATGCACGAGGGAGAGAGAGCAGAGGAGGCTCTGCCTGGGAAAAACGAGAAGAGAGAGGCTAGATGTCCAAGATAGGAGAATAGCCCCAAATACTTTTGCAGTTGATCTGAAAATTGAACGGAGAGGGAGGTAACAGTTAGGAGGTGCGGGCTCATTTGAACGAAAGAGGGAACGGTTGGGAGATTCAAATTATCGGGTGAGGGAGCCGAAAAACTGAATCTCATAGAACTCTTTTTTAAGGAGACAAACGAGACCGCTTTTTGTGAGAAACCAGGCTTACGGATTTATTTTGGCCAAGGAGATATATGTGAGGCCCCTCTTTTGTATTTGTGTTATATATATATTTACATATTTATAATATAAATATATTTACACACTATTATTATTACTATTTTTTCTTTTATTTTTTTATTCCCAAAAAGAAATGGGATACCAGAGAGGGTCAACAAATGCCCCCAACAAATATGATACGCGCATAACACGGATCGTATTTATTGCGAGCTAATTTACGTCTCCTTAGTATAGCTTTTTATTCCCTCTTTATTTATGTGTTGTTATGTTTACACTCGAATTCTTATATGTGTTTCCTCTAATCATTTAATAGGAGAATGTTTCCCTGGGGAGATCAGACGACTTGTCTCCTAGTGAGCCTAGTGAAGAGACTATTTGGCTGGAGATTGATAGACATGATCCTCGCGGAGATGTCGATATCAAGGATAGAATCGAGCAGCATACTGACATGTTGAGAGGACGTGATTTTTACTGGGGTTTCTTTGCACAATCCCCCTACTTCCTGACTATGCCTCAGACTCTCTTGCTTCTGAGAATTCCGTAGATTGGGTGGCTACAATTAAGCTGAAATGTAGGGACTACAATCCTTTGGATGGTGCAGTAGCTCAGGTTAGTTCTGGATATTGTGATATTTTATAACCTATTTTTGACAAAGATTGAGCGCACGAGACAGTAGACTGAGCCACCGCCTACAACGAGCTCATCGGACTTATTTCGAGATTCATCCATTGGCAAGATCCCTAGTCTTCCTCGTGGATATGTCACATGGGCTAGGTATATCTTGCGAGCTGACAGAGACACCTTATGGGCAACTAGTATTTATGAGGCAGTGTATGTGTCTATATTTGATTTTAGTGGCATTTCGCCTTCTTGGGCTTACGGAGTTGCAGAGTTTTGGGACAAAAGTCACAACACATGTTGGATAGGATCAAAGGAGTTGACAGTCACACTTTGGGACTTACAACCGTGTCGACTTTTTGGTTACTACTACTGAGTGTTTTCCACCCGAGGGAGTTATTTCTCGATGACCTTCAGGGTCGAGGGATATAGGTTAGCCATGCAACCAGCTTATATTGATCTTTTGATCCACTACCACCAGACTTTCTGTGGTATTCTATTCCCGCTACACTTCCTGTGAGTACATGGATTCAGAGTTTTTGCAGGAGCACGCTTTGTCTGAGGAGTCCGTATTGTTACATGATCCTTTTGGATTATCGACGTTAGTAGTTCGAGGATACAAGAGCCTTCTTTGTCGGTTGGGTACTCTTCTCCAGCTATACATCATTTGAGCGAGAAATTACTCTTACCAGGGTTTATAGCTACTTGGTTCTGCATCTTTGTGCTACTGATTACAGATAGGTCTATACTGCCACGTGTTCTATTAGCAGCCAGCAGGATTTCATGAGGAGAGCGGATCTCATTAGCTTCAGCAGTACTAGCTTGAGTTTACAAAGTTCTTGGGGTAATTTCTGAGGCAGATTCATTTGATAGCCGTGATGTTACATTGCCTTAGCATTACCTATATGCTTGGATTCACCTTCATATACACGGAGCCTATGCATGTTCCGAGTACCCAGCATAATTTTCAAAGCGAGGATATCCCACAATTATTCAGTTGTACAGAGCATCATCTACCTTTAAGAGGGATCAAATACATCTGTTCTTCTTTGTACCTCACTTGGTCAGGGATCGATTCTTGCTAGTTAACCAGCCAGATATAGTTGGTTTGCCACCTGACTTGATAGAAATTGATCTTGTTGATGGCTTCGATGAGAGTGGTAGAGCCTCACTACTTTATAGTCGACAGACATTGAGAGTGGCTGAGTACTTTTTTAGTATACGTCCAAGTTGGTTGTGTTACAGGTTTGGTCAGTCAGTTATCATTGAGGGCTACCAGCCCAATCGTGTTACACGATAGTTTGGATTTTCTCAGTGTACAGCTCATGATGGCTGACCATTCATTCTAGGGTTAGTAGTTGTCAGGTAGACTAGGACGGTGCCTTTTGAGACATGCTATTATGATGCTTCTGTAGCTTGGCTATATTTACTGAGACTTGGTACTAGCTCTCATTTTCGGATAGCTCCTCCACAGAGCCATACAGGGGTCAGCTACACTCACCTCACTTGGGTACAATTGTCTTTTGGTCCTTTCCTAGAGCATGGCATGAAGAGGCATGAGCACAGAGTGAGGTCTTTAGGAGTTTCTCGGCATCAGAGGACCCATCATCGATCACCATTGGTAGGAGATAGCAGCATTAGAGGTATGATCACTATTTTTCTCTCTTTCCATACTTTTATCATCTTCTTCATTGCATTGTTAAAATATATTCAACATATCTGATATTTTGATGTGATTCATGACATATGCGCCAGTTGACAAGGCGGTTAGGGCTGAGGACACATTCCTCATAGATTCAGCTAGGGATTCGCTCCTATACTAAGATTTCTTCACCATCTCGTAGATGTAGTGACCTATAGCCTGCTCGAAGCTTGAGCTAAGTCCACTTCCACGCAGCTTATGATTTCGATGAAGTGCATAGGTGTCAAAAGCATTGGAGATATTATGGAGGACTTGAGATCCATGCATGTACCTTTGATAATGCCACTTCAGATTTTGCTACTCCTTCTATGGACCCACTTTCTCTCTGAGTCGACTTTTCTCTCCCTAGACTGAGGTGAGAGATCTCATGCTCAGCTGAAGTTTTGTTGAGCCAAAGACATACGGAGCTTATTAGATAGTGAGGGTCCTCGAGGATTACATTGCTTAATACACACGCGGATTCACCATGTTCATGTACTTTCTTTCTCTTTATTCTTAGTGGAACTCTTTTATTTATGCTATACTTTTATGTCGATTATTTTCATTTGTTCCTTGTCAGAGTCTGATATATAAGTTATGAGTCCAGATTGTGGCTTGGTGTTTTTGAGGGATGTGATTTCACCTGGATTGCCTTTGGACTCACTGAAACACGGACAACATCTTATGCTAACACCACTTTGGACCTTTTAGTTTGTACTAGCTTGGAGGAGCGGGTTCTCGTGTATCTCGAGACTCTGTAGAAACGCCGAAGTTCTTGATCCAATCAATGAGATCACTTAGTGATTCGCCTAGCACTTTACTGAGTTTCAGGAGTGTCATGCTTCAGGGAGATGGCTTAGCATTAAGGATGAGTTTGAGGAGAGGCCGGTGGCTCACGACATGACCACCAAAGTTTGATAGATGCTTCTTTGAAGTTAGACAGATTGACCGCGCAGAGCCGCAGTTGAGCAGACAGAGAGCTAGCGAGCGACAACGTTATATCGTCACCAGCTATGGTAGATTCGACGCTGATTAGCTCGATGCTTTATTAATTTAAGTGAGCAGATCTTTAGCTTTATTTAGTACAAGAGTTCTGGTTTAGGCTCCATGATGTACTTTACTTTTCTTTCTTCTTCTTTTTTTTATCGGTCATGTATATCTATCCTCTGTTGTATTAGTGGATGTCGACATTCCTCTATTTATGCACTTTGTACTTTTGTGGATTTGATGAGAGGATCACTTTGATTTGTACTCTGACTTGATTTGTATGCTTTGTGCTTTGGGTTTAATTTATGTGTTGGATAGAATTTGGATCATTTTAACTGATTGCAATAGCTTAGAGCTTTGATAGGATTTGTCATTAGTATCTTTGCCTTATTCAAGACATGCTAAATGATAGCTTGACCGATTTGTCAAACGACTTGTAGATAAGAGTTCTTATACCATCTACTATATGCTTCAATGGCTTTGCTGAAGATCTCTTTCTCTTATGTTCTTACAGATTTGAGTCTCCTCCAACCCTAGCGTCATGCTTGGTTGGGTTTGATGGAGGAATTAGTCTGCTTGTTTTGATGAAGGACTCCACTGGGGAATTGGTTTATCCATGTTTGATCAAATTTGAAATTCCTTCTGTCCTAGCTTTGAGCTTGACGGACTTGATGAAGGATTGACCTGATTTGTCAACATTGACTTATCAGGAAGTGTATGTATGCCATGAACCTTGTGCTTGCTGCTTTGATGGATTCGTTGAAGGATACATACTGAGATGACCAGCCACTTATATAGGGTCGATGTTGAGTTATTAGCCTAGCAACGTGTGCTTTAATAGACTGAATAACCATAGAATTCCTTTAGTTCGGCCATCGGCTTTGTATGAACTATGGAATTGCTTCCTCGGCCCTGTGCTTTCTACTTTGATGGACTTGATGAGGAGATAGGCTTTGATCTGTGCTTTGAGCTTGATCAGATCATTTGAGAATAGAATGAAATATCACCTTGCAGGTAATATGAATATTGATTTGGGGCAGCCCTGAATTGAGTGTTTCCTCAGATTGCCTTGATCTATCAATCAAGTAGAGAGATCTCTTGGATCTTGGTTTTTTTAATCATTAAAATTTGGATTTGGTTTGAGATTGAACAACTATCATCATTGGGGTGACGGGGCTCTTTTTTCGCCTTTTCTCTTGTTGAGTGAGGAGCATCAACCTTCGACCATATTTGGGCTTGTTGAGTTCGACCTTTAGAACTACTCGAGTCTTTTTGACTTAAGTTTGTGGGTTGGTGGTTTTGTCATCGGTGAACATGGGCTCTTTCCGTGACCTTTTCTTGACTTGTTGAGTGAGGAGAGCATCAACAACTAGGCCATTTATGGGCTTGTTGAGTTTGAACTTTATAACCAATCCATGTCCTAGACTTTAGGATGTAGAGGTTGATGTTTCTCCAACTTAATTGATTGAAGCTTCCGAAATTGGGAGATCTTCTGACTTGATCTTTAGAATTTGGCAAATCTGAGAGATAAATTTCTTGACATTTGGGGTTGTCCTTTCATGCATAAAAATATATTCTTTTTATTTCTGCAAGAACATGCAACTTCACAGTAACATTTATGGATATATCCAGAGATTTTAGCATAAAGCTCGATGTCAACCCGAATAAGAATATATTTGAGGATCTCGTCTTTTGGCACGATATCGACTCAAATAAAGTTAATATAAATTAAAAAAATGCCCCATCTTGGGAATTCTAAAGTATAGTAGAATTTTTAAGATAAAAATATACAAATACATCCATATTTGAATTGGTGTACTCTAGAGAAGATTTTAACATACAATATTGATTTCATCTGTATATAAAAATCTAAAAACGCCCCCTATGTAATAGGGGAATTTTCACGGAACAGTTCTTCATCTGGATTATGCTTATTTAGGGATCTCAGCATGAAACATGATGTCAACCTAAATAGATATACTAAAAAAAATGCCCCTTGCCTTGCAGGGAGATTTCTATTATACCTCGAGAATGTGGTCATCAAGTATAGTACTTTTTCAAGTATCGACCATTAATTAGCGACATTGGTCTTTCACCCTTTAGGTTGATGAGTTGGTATGCCCATCCTTGGTATACCTTTTCAATGAAAAAAAGGCCTTCCCAGTTAGGTTCAAATTTGCCACCAAATTTTTCTCAGCACCAGGACCAATTCCCCTTTTTGGAATGTTCGAGGCCGCATCGTATGGTCAAAAGCTCTAGACATCTTAGCTCGATAGACTTTCAAATTTTGATGAGCTTGTAATCTAACTTCATCAAGCGCGTCGAGTTCCTCCATTCTCAGATGAGCATTTTGATCTTCAGTTAGATTGTACTAGATGGCTACTCAAAGTGAAGGCAACTCAACTTCAAGTGGAAGAATTGCTTCAGTTCCAAATACCAATGAATAGGGAGTGGCTTTAGTCGGCGTCTTGTAGGTAGTTCGATATGCCCATAGAGCCTCTACTGGCTTGGTATGTCATTCTCTCTTATTTTTGGTGAGAATCTTCTTGAGCAGCTTCACTAATGTCTTATTGAAGGCCTCTGCCAAGCCATTTGCTCTTGGATTATATATTGAAGAGTATCGCCAATCAATTTTGTGTCGATCGGAATCTATAAATATTTACACTTTTAAAGGCGTGCCATTATCAAATTATTATGGCACTCCAAATCTATATACCACATTATGTGTGAAGAAGTTGATCACTCGGTCGACAGTAACTTCTTTTAATGGGGTAGCCTCAGCCCACTTAGAGAAATAATCAGTTGTTGCTATGATGAAGTGATATCCAACTTACGACGGAGGATCAATTGGTCCAATTATATATGTACCCCAACATTCGAATGGCCATGATGCTATTGTTGGGCGTAATGGATTTGGAGGTTGATGGATGAGATCCCCATGTACTTGACACTCATGACACTTCTTCACATGATTAATACTCTCACCATAGATGACCAATAATACCCATCCTTTTGATCTTTGCCATCTTGGGACTGGCGATGTGCACCACAAAGTCCTTCATGAACTTCAATCATCACTTTGCTAGCTTCATCTACACCTAGGCATCGTAGCCACATTTATTCAAAGGATCTACGATATAAAGTGTTGTTGACAAAAGCATAGCATAACATTCTCTTTTCGATTTGAGCTCCCAGTGATTTATTACTTGGTAATTTGCCTTCTGTAAAATAGTCGATGAAGGCTTGCCTCCAATCATGTGAATTTTCTACAACAAAGGCTTCACGCTATTTTTCTGAGGCAATGTCATTCTTAGCTCTTCTAGGTACAACTTCTTGTTGATTTTGGGGAGTATGAGGCAACGAATTGCATCCTCGTGGGTTTGATAACCCCTCTACTGATTGATACTTTATTGGCTCTAGACTCGAGTAAATATGTTGATCATGACATAATCACCATTCATACTTGCCATTTCTTAGCTAGTTTTGCTAATCGACTTTATTGTTGGAGACTTCGAGTTAGTGTGATATTTGGTATCTACTTCATGCTCAAGAACTTTCGCGATAGAAAGCTAACTCAAGCTTGTTAATTCTATAGATGCAAGTACTTGATTTATAATAAGCTAAGAATCGCCAAAAAATATGCAAGTTGAATACTATGAAAATAGCTTCTTCTGACGCCACTAATGCTTCATATTCAGCTTCATTATTAGTTCTTGGCTTGGTCAATCCATATGATCATCTCATTATCCCTCCTTCTGGTGTTATGAAGATGATGCCAATCTCTGCTCTTGCTCTTGGAAAATTTAGATGTTGGACTTGTTTGATCGATGAGGCTCCATCGAAGTATATTTCCCAAATTTGTGAATTTTCTCTTTCATGAATGAGCATAATTTGCTCATCAGGTAAATCGTCATTAAGAGAAGAGTCCGAGATAGGATGTGAGAAAATGCTAAGACTTGTCCCTTCACTATTTTCTGTGGAACGTATATGATATCAGATTGCAAAAGTAATACTGCCCATCTTGCTAAGTGACCTGTTAATGTTGGTCTTGTCATCAAGTACTTCAGCAGATCGATCCTTGAGATGAGGGTAATCTTGTGAGATAACATATAATGATGAAGCTTTTGGACATCTTTGCTCGGTAGACTTCTAGATTTTGTTAAGCTTGGTGCCTGACCTCATCAAGTCCATCAAATTCTCACATCGTAGAGACATTCTCATCTTGAGTGAGATTGTGTTGAATGGCTACTGAGTGAAGGTAGTTCAACTTCAAGTGGCAAAGGCTGCCCTCAAATACTTTAGCATGAGGAGTGGATTTTATGGGAGTACAGTCTAGATGTCATGTTGTCTATTTGTAAGGGAATTTCACTTCGAGATTTTGGCCTCCAAATTTGCTCACCTATTTGCGGGACCTTTTCGGATTCTTGGACATGTGGTCCAAGTGTCACGCATCGATGCTCATGAGACTTGAATTAGTAGACATTTTGTGAGGTAAGAGGAGGTCTCTTTGGAGGAGAAACTATAGTCTCCCAGGATAGGACCTTTGTATTTTTTTATTAGTCATTTCTCTTTGTAACTTTGAGGACCCGATACACTCTTGCATATACTGGTTTGAGTTTCCTCACTAGAAGTTGGAACGACATTGTTGGGTCTAGAAAGGCTTGATTTGACCTAGAGGACTTTACCCATCTTAGGTTGTCAAACTTATTATGGGTTGGAACACTCACTTCTAGTTCCACAGTTGGTTGTACAATTTTTACTTGAATGGTAGCTGTTGAGCACGCAGTTCAATATTTTTCTTTCTTCGATGTCTTTAGGTTAGCTTGCTTCCAGATGAAGGAACTTTTGTGTTGTTACTTCTTCTCGAGGCATTGGCCTCCATATTTATTTTTCTTTCTATCGGGACCTTTCAGTAATGGATTCCCGACACGGTGTCAGCCATGCTCACCATGTAGGAATTGCTTAACAAGATTTTTACTACCACTCATTATAGCTTTTGTAGTGGAGCATTTTAGGCTACTTTGATAATTAACATTTGATACCTGTTCTTCATAAGATATTTTTTCTTAACAACCTTCAGAATTCTATGTGCTCAAGTAGATAGAGTTTCATGTTATTTTTTCAGAAAGGTTGAAGCCGACTACTATTGAGCCTAAAAACACCACTTAACATCACCAGTAGAGCTATTCCTTTTCACCCATCTCAAAATTTTCAAATTTATTGTGGGATAGAAATACTTGCTTCTGGTTGTAAAGTTAGTTGTATGACTTGCGATTCAGACACCAACTACTAAGCACACAGTTTAATGTTTCTTCTCCTTTTCCTTATACTAAATTTCCCTCTAAAAGAGGAGGCTTTAGCATTATGCCTTCTTAATGTGAAAGGTTCAACTGACATAGTGGTCGCATTCACGTGCATGACGAAATTTCTGCTGATAGTTCTTTTATGACGGTATCTCGAATGGCCCAATCTTTCAAATAGAAAGGCTCTATTTTGAGGAACTTCAAGTAGAAGGGGCCATTCTAATTGTCCTCCACATTGCAGGTTGGTATGTACAATCTGCAGATGCTTCAGGTGGAGGATTATTTACAGCGGTGATGACTGGGAAGTCTACACTATCAAATTGAATGGTAACTCCAACATCCTCAAATTGACAAGCAGATGGATATTGCTTGATCTAACTGCATGATAAATGGTGTTTCAAAGATCTATTGATATAGAGAACAAGCGGATTAGTTATATAATGACATAGCTTAGATTTAATTTTCATTGATAATTAATTTTACATCTTAATTTTTATCATATTTTGTTGATACTATAGCTCAAATTTGACTAGTGGAGTCGCCAAAAATCCTATCCCCAGTGGAGTTGCCAAATGGCTCAAAATTCACCACCTCTCTTCGATGAAAAGAGTGGTTTAAAGTGTATAATTTTTAAGAGAATGAGATAGTAGATAAGACACTACCCAGATTTCATCCTCATTTTATGTGGACTTTAGATCTGGTTCAGGGTTTCTATAAAGCAAGCCCCATAGTTAATTACCTTCCCGTAGAGAGAGAACTTTCGATTAAGGCTAGTCATTAGATCGCTGAATGCGCAGCGTTTAGTAGCAGCATATGGAGTTTCAGAATTTAAGATATGAAATTCATTATTTTAGCTTAAATTGGATGGTTGGGGGCATGATGACGTGCCCAATCTAGATCCCATGATTCCCATCCTGCCACGTCCTAGTCTACTTAGTCGAGGAGGTAGCACCCAACGAAGGATCCTCATCAACACACATAGTTCCCAAGAAATCCTTATGAGGTGTTTATCTAAGGAGACAATCTTTGAAAACAGTGGAGCTAATCTCTTTCACTCACTCTTCTGTATTCATGGGATCATTTTTTTCCATATTTTATTCTCATTCAAATTAGTTACATTAATCATCTTTGAAAACAGTGGAGCTAATCTTTTCCATTTGAACTGCTGTCTAGATGTGAATTTTATTTTATTTTTTTGTATATCAAATCATAATTCTTTGATAATATTGTTTTTTTTTTAAATGATTGAAATCTATTTCATATCTTTTATTAGAAACAAGTTGGACACAAGGCTAAAAATCTATTTCATATCTATTTTTTTGCAGGGTAGTGATGCATTTTCACAGTCAGGCTTATATTCTAATCACCAAGACATTGGACCACGGTATTCGGTAAGCTCCAAATATAGTCATCTTCCTCTTATTAGTCCATAACATATTTTTGCTACTTTGAATATGCTTTTAAATTCACCATGGTTCTCTAACTACTCACTTGTGCTTAGAGATTTGTTAAGACTAACACCATACTCTTTTTTATGCGAAAGCATTAAACTGGAGTGATATGATAAACTACAAAGTAATTATAAAAGAGATCAAATATCAAACAATTGACTCAATATTTATATGATTTAGCTTAACAAAAAATTGAGTCATATTTAATCATGATTTTATGCCATTTCTGTTTATGTTGAAGCTTCATCATCATTTTATTGATGATTTTCAACTACTTTGTTCTATGATTCTCACCATTGTTAATCAGTTCCTTCTCAGTACTGATTTCTCTGGCAGCACTATCCGTTTTTGCTTATCAAATATTATGATGAAAACTGTAGGGCGTGCTATTAGGATTATCAAACACAGCTGGGGTGCTTGCTGGTGTCTTTGGCACTGCTGTCACTGGTTATATTCTTCAACACGTCAAGTTTCCAACAATGTTTTATTACTTCTGAAATATTCTATTCTGTTCTTGATCACAGATTTCCATTCTCCTCTTGAGTTGTATTTGATTGAATATTTTCTAACAAACAGGTTCATGGGATGATGTCTTTAAAGTGGCCGTTGGCTTATATATTGTGGGTACTGTGGTCTGGAACTTATTCTCAACCGGTGAGAAAGTAATTGATTGACTAGAAAGAGAAACAGTGCCGTTTTCGATCGATTCTGGAGCAAAATATATAGCTATGAAGATAAATTATCAAAGAAGAAGCTGTACCATGACGACTGTGTTGCATCCAAGGACAACTTCATAATCTGAGCCAAAATACATCAATAACTTTGTCATATAGATCTGGGACTGCAGGAGATTAATTCTTAACAATCATGCCTCATTGTAGATGTATTATGGAGAACATCAGGTAATAATCTTATATCTTTTGGGCCTTCTGTGCTATATTTTGTCCAGTTTCTCCTGCAATTTTAACATTCGGAGGTGCTGTAGAAGGTCACACAGGTGGCTAAGTTCTGCTTAAACTTTGCAGGGTAATGTTATTGAATGTAATTTATGCTTCAGTTTACCACATGTTAATTGATTTCTGTATGAGGTTCATTGAAGTACTTATTTTAGTCCGCAAATAATTTAAATTCATATAGCCATAGATGCTTATAGTTCTACAAATGTGTAAGTTGTGAGTCCTTCTTCCTCCGGTTTTGAGATTGTTCGATCTTTCTTCGTGTAATATAAAACTGCAATTCGATATGCATGCTGATATTTTCTATGCTGCTTGTTAGGAGTTATATTGTGGAGCTTAATTTTTCGTTCTGCGAAGAAAAATGCGTTATACAAATATAAATGAACAATTAAGGGAGATATAGCCAATATGAGTGTAGATAAAATAACGTTATTTATGTATCAGGAGATCAAGAAAATAAGATTGTTAGTGGAGAGCAAATGTGGCTTTGTTGTCATGTGATTGGTATATAAAGGATCAAAATGCAAAGAGAAGTATTTGAGATAGTAGACATGATAGTAAAAAGATTGAGACTTGTATGAATGAAAGATTACTTGTAGGTTAGTTATTGAAAGATTCACCATAGAGGATGGGGGAGAAGCATCATTGATATTGGAGGCAGTACATTTATAATTTTTTTTAAATTTTTTTTTAAATTTTGTCTTAATTTTTAGAATTTTAATATATTTTGAGTGGGTCTTTTATAACATGAGTCGACAAGTCGAGTTGTGCTTGTTTCAAGTTTGGCTTGCTGAGTTGGGCTTAGAGTTATTTATCTAGTCAAGCATGAAATGATGGTTGACCTTCATATACGTGTCATAAGTTTATGTCAGCACAAGTCGAATTGACTGATCTTTAAAGCATGATCGGAGTTGAGATCACGCATCATGAGAAATTAACATGATCGGCAAGCGGACCGCGTGCGTTTAGACGTCAAGCAGTCGATGTAAATATTACAAGTTGATGATCCCGTCAAGATCATCGTCGCAGCGTATCTTTATCGAGTAGGGAAGCGTAAATCAAACGACCTCCTTTGAAATTGATTCGCGTTAGTTTGAAGCGAAATCCATCAAATGCTGACCGCTCAATTCGAGACAAATGCGAAAATCGGCGTTGGAGTGATATCTTGGTGAAATTGATCCATTTGGCGTTGATTTGTCAAATGGCGTATGATGAGCAAACTGTTAGTGCGGGCATCGGAAGAACCTAAGATTGATATATATATATATATTAGCTACGTGACGATACTGGCGTAAAATTCATATTAAGATCAATTAAACACTAAAAAAAAAAAATAATTTACTACTTTACAGCCTAAATTCCAATGGATAGCCGACCCAAATCCCTAACCCGATTCACGCTCCTCCCCTTTCGCTCGACCTAATCCCTTCTTCACACACGCACGCTCAACCTCGGTTCCTCTCGTTCATCCGACCGATCTCCCTTGACTCCTCCTGATCAGGCGCTCGATCGATCCCCCTTTTCATTCGAATCCCTCAACCGACGCACGGTGAGCAACCGTTGCCTCCTTCGCTCGGATCCTCTCTCAAAACTGCAAAAAATCGGAGGAGGAGGGCTTTTTTTCTCATTTCTCTCCCTCGTCCAAACCGCACGATTTCCCTCTTCCCTCTCTTCGTTCGACTCCCTCAGCCTCAAGGAAACCGCACGGGTTCTCCTTCTCCCTCGTCTCCCTTCAAACTGTAAGTTCATTCTCCGCTCCCTTCAATCTACCTTGGCTGAAAATCCTCTCATTTACCCTATCTTCCCTTGGCCAAATTTTATTCTCCTCTTCCCTCGGCCAAAATTTATTCTCCTCTTCCCTCAATTTTACTTAGCCAAAATTCCCTCTTCTTTCCTCTTCTTCCATTTCCTTTATTTATTTATTTATTTTTTGCTTTTCTTTTCTTCCCTTCTCTTCACCAAACCGAAAATCCCTCTTCCATTTCTCTTATTTTCTCCCAATCCGAAATTTTCAATTCTTTTGTTTGTCGGAGAGGAAATAAATTAGCGGATTTCTCTTTTAGATATCTCTCTTTCGTCCTTCCATTTTTTTGCTGAGGAGAAAGCATTATCGTTAGGTGGGTTCTTCTCGATTTTCTCATCTCGCTTCTTGATCATTTGCAAAATCGTAGAAAAAATGAATCACGAACATATGATAAATATGTGAATGTGTATATGCATATGCTTGTTTCTTTCAGTTGAAGATGTCGTCGCTTATTAGCTGACGAGATGAAAAATCATAGGTGTCATTAAGACAATCATTTATCTTCATTATGTTTAAAAGCCAATATGTTAGATGTCACAATGAATATGTTTAGAAATTTTCAAATCTTGACTTAGAAAAAAGGAGAATAAAAGAACTAACTTAAGAGCTAAACAAAAAATCTAAAGCTAAATTATCTTAAACAAAGAAGAAAAAAAGAGGAGGGAAAAGAAATCTGATGAATACAAAGTAAAACATTAAATAAAAAAAGGTGAAACACTACAAGATTTATTTAAGCTTGAAAGCTACTAAAAAAATTAACCTTTTTTTTTTTCAAAACTCAACTCTTCAAACAAATGGAATAAAATATAAGACCCTCTCTTAATCTTATTTATAGAAATTGGAGAGTAATGAAGGACCTCCATGAGAAATTAAGTAAGTGAGTTCATGTTCTAAATTTCTCAAACAAAAGGAGGAGAACTAAATAAATCTTATTTGAGGCAGGAGTTAAATGTTAAATATATAAAAGAATTATAACAAAACTTGAAGTTCAGTCATTCACTAAATATGAAACCTAATGTGGAGTTAGGGATATTGGAGTTGATACTTGTTTATGTGAATAGAGCCTTTTATTGAATACTCAAATTATTAAATTCACAAGCAAGTGATTATAAGATCAATTGAACAATTGAAAATTAGATGATGTCAAAAGAAATAGGAATCCTGATTGAACATCAAATCAAAGTATAAGAGAGCCTCTTGGAATTAAGATACACTTCAAACATATTCAAATAAATTAAAGAAAATTAAAGAATTCATCAAAGATTTTTCATAATATCGCATGACTGCTGATAAGCATAAGCGACGAATCCTTGGAAAATATTTGAGTATATTATGTATTAATATACCAATTAGATCGAGGAGAAATTGAGTATAGTTGGCGATAATTTGAGAATTGTCAGGTAAAAGTCATTGAATATTTAAAGATTAATCAACTTGGAATCAATTAAATATCAATCAGAATAATCTAATAAGATGTTAGACAATTTATAATACCTGCACGGTTAGCGCACATTGTATAAGTGAACAAAGGCATTGATTAATGCATTCTTAAATACACGCATGGGCGATCTTATGTTGAATGCTTAAATTCAAGTGTCGAGGATCTTGTGCGTTGCTTAGGTTTAGTTTTTCGGGTTATGAAACCTAAAATCTATTATAAAATTTCAACTTAGTAAAATATAATAAGCTAATTACATCGTGAATATAGATCTTCATTACGAGTTAAATAGAGTTGACGGATCTAAAGTTATCAAATATATTCAATTGATCAATTAACTACCCGATGATGTGTTGAATGATGATTTGTCGGAGGATACTTCAATCAAAATATGATTATAATCTCAAATCAAATTAACTCAAATCATGCATCACTTTAAAAACTGCTTAAATGAAATATAATTATTAAAAAAACTTAAAGCAAAACTCAATATATCAACCTTCCATAATTATATGTCGGATGTGACAAATTAAGAAAACTCTAGCTCACAAAAGAGCTAATGTTAAATCAAGTGTTCTACTATGTTCACTCTCAATCAATCTCACGCCAGTAAGGACGTGATCTGTGTCTTCGATTGCGTGGCTGGCCGTGACTCCATATGATGCGATTCTGAGTCCTCGATCGGGTGTTTGACAGACTCCATTATATTACGATCCGCGACCCCACATTTATGCTCCCCAATGACTCTGCCCTTTAAGTTGTGAATCATAGGTGTTGCGTGCTAGAAAACCAGTTGCGGTAGAGTGAAAGTTTACGCCTTAGCCTTGTTCTGAAATCCAGCACACATACAGGTATTTAAAGAGTGAACAAGAAAACTCAATTTTTTACGTGTAAAATCTCGAAAGAGGAAAAACCACGGCTAGAGTAAAACTTCCACTATATATTTATTTTGGAGTACAAGTTTTCGATAGGATTACATAATATATGAGAATGAATGAGAATCCTAAAATCGACAACAATGATCATATAGTCACGTTCAGGGTTGTAATAGTTGCTAGTGGTAGCGAGATGATGGTGAGCGTGAGACCACGGCGATAAAGGTCGTCATGATGGAGGCAAGCGAAGATTGGCGACGGCGAGGTTGTGGCGGTGGCGGCCGTGCGGTGGTTGGTATCCAACGGTGGTGTGACGGCCGTCAGTGGTGGCACCATTATGCGGAGGATTTTCAAGCTTTAGAGCTCTCTCTCTCTCTTGCTTGGCCTCCTCTCTGTATGAATCTTTGGGTATTTATAGATTGGAGGTGGCAACTCTGTAACATGCAAAATTTGAACCACTCCACTTCATCGGACGGCTCAAAATGATTCCTTTGATTAGTTGATGTATTTTAAGTATTTGAATGCTCAAATGAAGTCAAAATTATGAGATCTTGGGCTCGTTAGATCCGGCTCGTCGAGGCCTTCGATTTGTATAAACACTCCATGTTTGAGAGTTATTTAGGGATTTAAGCGACATCCGAGTTTCAAGGATATTTTAAGTGCTTGATCTCGACCGGTTTCAACTTGGATCGACTTGCTTTTAGCATCAAGATTGTGCTTAGTAGTATTTTAAGTGTCATATCGGTTATTTTTGGATGACATTATCTCAATCATCCAAAATATATATGTCAAATACTTGAAAATAACAAATTCTTCAATGAAATTTGAGGTCCTTTAATACACATTTTGAGAGAAACAGATCTTCATGCAGATTATGACTACGAGCGGTCTGAGAGCAGATGTGTGTAGTATCTTGTAGTGCGAATTTGAGATTACATCCGATGAAACGAGCCTTCAGCGTGCCATGGCCGCCATGATAGGGAGCCTTGATTGGTGGCGGGCATGAGTCAGCGGCGTCTGTGAGCGGGTTAGTGGTCACAGCGGGGGCCTGGCAGTCCTGAGCGGATGCTTGGCCGGGTGGTGAGGCCCGGAAAATCTGTGGGCTGAGCTGCCAGGCAGTCCACCTTGGGCGATGATGTTGCCAGTTCGGTAGAGCGGTCGAGCGAGTGTGAGCGGGCGAAGCCAGCGGGCCCTGTAGCCGTGTCCAGTGTGCGCGTGGCAGTCTGTTTTCTCCGTTTGGCCCGTTCGCCGTTTGAAGCGGTTTTAGGCGGTTTTGGCGATTTTTGACATTTTTTCCCCTATAGAGGTCTATAAAATTCCCTTAAGGCCAAGGGAGAAGGCACCTTCTCTTCTTCTTGGGAGAAGGCACCTTCTCTTCTTCTTGAGAGAAGGTCGTTTGGAGACGATAAAGGCCCGTAGTTCATACGGGGAGGCTCCAATTTTCCCTCGAAAGAGGCGTTCTTGCTGTCGGACCGGGGTTTGGAAGCGATCGGGGCAGTTCATCTGACGAGCTCAGGTTTTCCCTCAAAGAGGCGTTGAATGCCCTTGTCGGACCGGGTTTGGGCGATCAAGACACTAGTTCATCTGGAGCTCGGTTTTCCCTCGAAGAAGCGTTGCTTGTCGGACCGACCGAGTTTGGAGGTGATCAAAGCCTGTAGTTCATATGGCGAGCTCCGGTTTTCCCTCGAAGAAGCGTTCGCCCTTGTCGGACCGGCCGGGTTTGGAGGTGATCAAGGCGTAGTTCATCTGGCAGCTCCAGTTTTCCCTCGAAGAGGCGTTGGCGCCATGTCGGACCGGCCGGGTTTGGAGAGATCAAGACGTAGTTCATACGACGAGCTCCTGTTTTCCCTCGAAAGAAGCGTTGGCCTGTCAGTGGCCGGGTTTGGAAGCGATCAAGTCAGCGTACATCGTCTGTCTGATTTCCCTCGAAGAGGCATCAAGCTGTACTCGTCGGGCCGTCCGGGTTTGGCGATCATCGACAACGATAACCAGAATGGGTTGGCGGTGATGCGACGATAGTGGTGATAGTGGTCGGCAATGATGGCGATAGCGAAGATGTGATGATGGTCAGCAGCAGTGGTTGATATGCAGAGGTGTGATGCAGCAATTAGCGGCAGTAGTCGAATTAGCGGCAAGCGTCGGTAATCAGCGAGATAAACCGATAGTGGTAATAGCGAAATTACTTGCGATAATTAGCGATGGCCGCCATAAATAGTTAGCGGCGGTAGCCGGCGGCAGTGGTTAGCGACGGAGTGGTGGCAATAAGCCAACGGTAGTCAGCAAGTGCAGCGTCAGTAATCAGCGAGATGACCAACCAAAATTCGTAATATTCTGTAACCAGCACGCAGTAGTGGCAGTGGCATAACCAGTGGTTAGTGCCGCGAATTGGTGTGCGCAATAGCAGCAGTAATCAGCAATGTAGCGCCAGCGTCAGTAATCGGTGGATGTCGCGGCAATCTTGCGGTAATCAGCGATGCCGGCGATACAGCGATAAATGCAGCCGTCGAGATGGCGGATAGTCAGCGGCGTGACCAGCGGCAGTCAGTCGGTAACCGGCAGTGAAGCGTGGTGATCAGCGGCGGTGATGATTTTGACTATCAAGGTATTTGTCAAAGTGTGACTCAATGGCGTTAACATATGGAAGAGGTTGAATTGAATCTGAGATTTTGACCCATCAGTTGTTTATCGAGTGTTACGATAGCGTGCTAATGTGGAAGAGGTTGAATTGAATCGTTGAGATTTTGACCCATCGAGGTTGTTTATCGAGTGTTACGATGGCGTTAACTTGTGGAAGATGTTGAATTGAATCTGTTGAGGATTTTGTCCCATCCGAGGTTGTTTGTCAGAGTGTACCCGATGACGTTGACCTGTGTGGAAGATGTTGAATTGAATCCGTTGAAGATTTTGACCCATCCGAGGTTGTTTGTCAGAGTGTTACGATGGCGTGGAAGAGGCAGGTGGGAAGTCCACTAAGGACCTTTTGACCTATCTAGGTTGTTTGTCGAGTCTTTGCTTTCGATGGCGTTAACTTGTGTGGAAGAGGTTTAATTGAATGAGGATTTTTTGACTATCAGGGTTATTTGTCGGTGTTGTTAAGATGGCGTTAACCTGTATGGAAGAGGTCGTGGGAAGTCCACCAAGGACCTTTTGATCTATCCTAAGTTGTTTGTCAGAGTCTTTGCTCGATGACGTTAACATGTATGGAAGAAGTCGAATCAAAACATCCGTTTGTGGTTGTAGCCAAAGTTGCTCCTTAACCTTGGTCTTGTTTTCCATGAGTGTGATTGGAAAATCATAATTTGCAAAGCTATATCTCTTCTCAATGTTGAAATATCCTCCAACTTTGACTTGTTTATTGGGATGGTAATCTCGATTAGATGGTTAACATATTAACATGGACGATCTTCTGAGATTAAGAGTTGCCCCTAATTTTTGACAAAATCTGAAAACTTGGTTGTCATACAAGATGAAATAATGGGAATCAGTTTTCCACAGATGGCGCCAAACTGTTGCGTGCTAGAAAATCAGTTGCGGTAGAGTGAAAGTTTACGCCTTAGCCTTGTTGTGAAATTCATCACACATACATGTATTTAAAGAGTGAACAAGAAAATTAAATACCTCGAAAAGAGGAAAAAAACCACGAGGCCTAACTTAGTAAAAATCTTACACTATATATTTATTTTGAAGTACAAGTTTTCTCGATAAAGGGATTACATAATTCTATATGAGAAGCACTGACAATGGGAATCCCAAAATAATAACAACAACAACCATATAGTCGTCGGGTAATGCTTGCTAGTGGTAGGATGATGATGAAGTAACAACCATGCGATGAAGGTCATGATGGAGACCGACGGAGATTGACGACGGCGAGGATCAGCGGTGGCGGCTGATGGAGGCGGCCGGCGGCGGTGGTTGGTAACCAACGGGGGTGGTCGGCGACCGTCGAGTGGTGGCACCATTATGCATGGAGGATTTTCAAGCTTTAGAGCTCTCTCCTCCCTCTTGCTTGGCCTCCTCTCATATGCGGAATGAGAGAGTATTTATAGATTGGAGGAGTGGCATCTCTGTAAATACATGCAAAATCCGAACCACTCCACTTCATCGGACGGCTCAAAATGATTCCTTTGATCAGTTGATGTATTTTAAGTATTTGAATGCTCAAATGAAGTCAGAATTATGAGATCTTGGGCTCGTTAGATCCGGCTCGTCGAGACGCTCGATTTGACTATAAACACTTTATGTTTGAGAGTTATTTAGGGATTTAACTTACATCCCAGAGTTTTCAAGGATATTTTAAGTGCTTGATCTCGACCAGTTTCAACTTCGGATCAGCATGCTTTTAGCATCAAGATTCGTGCTTCGACTAGTAGTTTTTTAAGTGCCATATCAATAGGGTATACCTAATAGGGCAAAAAATCTTCTGTCAGTTAAGGTAGACTTAAGCCTATCTCCTTAGACAAACACCACCCCGTGACGATTTCTTGGGCGACGTAACTGTGCGATAAGGATCATTCGATCGCGACTACCTCCTCTCACTAAGTAGACTAGAGACCACGCATACCGTGATGGAACCATGATCTGGGATCACACGTCATCATTCCCCAACCATCTGGCTTAAGCTGAAATGATGAATTTCATAATCTTAAATTTTAAATTTTCGTATGCTACTACTATACGCTACACATTAAGCGACCTAACGACTAGTCTTAATCGAAAGTTCTCTCGCACTTATTGGGAAGGGTAATTAACTGTAGGGACTTGCGTTTATAGAAAACCTGGAACCAGATCTAAAGTCTTCACCAAATGAGGATGAAATCTCTAAGTAGTGTTTTATCTATTATTCCATCCGCCTTCTGAAAATTACATTGACACTTTCAAATCATACTCTTTTCATATTGTCGAGAGGTCGGTGGCAAATTTTCGGAGCTCACGATGACTAGACTCAGTTACAACTAGTGTCCGGTTATCTTTCTACCTGATATAGTTCAACTGGACATGTATTATGCTCTATTTAGAATTTTGAGTTGAAGAGTTTACTCACTTTACCAATCTCTTATGCGAATTTTGTATGTTACACGTGTGTGACTCAGTTAAAATTATAGCAAAAAATCCCAATAATTTAGGGAAATAGTCAAAAAGTCTCTTCTTCTTCTGCATAGGAGAGAAGCCTGATTTCATTCTATCAATATCACTCCTTCATAGATCGATCCTAAAAAAATTATCATTTCATCTGATGGAGTACCTTTTGAGAAATCAAACGCCCATCAACTTCTTTATTTTGATTCTTCTTTTCTTTAATTATTCATTATAATATACTCTCCTTTATGAATTCGAAATGTCTCCAACGAATAAAATTTATATGGAGATGTTTTGATTAAATATTGATCAAGATGTAAAAGCCTCAAAGTTTTGAATTATATTTTGAGATGAGTGCAATATTAATTTTCTATGTATTGCACTTAGGGATGTTAATAATTAATCTAATACAACAATTTGATATGGACTTGATTTGAAAAAAATTTCTAGATTTGTATTGGCTCGATTAACTTTTATATTGGGTTTATGTTAATTGCAAATGTGAGATTGACCAAAATTAGACTTACAAAGTCGAGAATGATTCAAATTTAATCTGTAAATTTTAATTCGACTCGATTTGATCTAAAATGAATATCTTAATTGGCCACTTTGGTTGTGTTTGCGTTAAAAGCGTGTTAAATTTTTTAACCTATTTAATAAGTAGGTCGAATTTGTGTCATTTCCTGTCGGTAGGGTCAATTTTATGTTAAATATGAACCCATTCAATTAACTCATATTGATACCTCTAATTACACTCAATATCCAATAAGTAAACAATATTCAATAACTTTAAAATTCTCCTTATCTATTTTTAATCCTAATATTTTTGATTTTTTATTTTTTAAAATACTCATATTTTTATCGACCTCCAATATCTCTAAACTTTTAATATCCCATTAACTCCAGCATCTTTGCAATAATAATGAATGCAAAGGCATAAGACAAACTTTTAAAATTCTTATCAATTAAATTAATCATTTTCGCACAAATACCCTAAACTTTAATTATTAACACTCATTACAATAAAAACAAATGTAAAATTTATCAATACAAAGTTCTCATATGCTTTCCACCTGCACAAGATTATATCTATTTTATAATTTGAATTTTTTCCTTACTATTATAAAATATTATAATTATGTAAAAAAAAAAATTAGAATAGAGTACCATCGGACTGTTGTGCATTGTTTTCAGCACAGCTGTATCACCAGCTCCAACCTTTCTTGCTCCAGCTCATCCCTAATTAGCACTTAAACATTTATTAATGACAGAGATTAAGCGGCAAAGACCGCTCTGCTTCATCTTAACAGAAGCAGAATCTCGCCACGAAGGTCTCTTTGATGCTGCTAATATTACCAAAAGCAGAGCAGAGCAGCTCATGTTGGCATTCTAATTAATTAATAATATAAGTGATTAAACGCGGCATGGAATTACAGTTAGATTTGAATGTATTGTTAGATAGGAGCGGTGGATTTAGATATTTTGAATTTTTTATTAAAAAATATATGATTTTTGAAGTTTGAATTGAATTATTAAAAAAATAAAATGATTCTGGGATGGATTTGAGAATAATATGGGAGTTATGATGCAAAATAACATGAGATATTTTTATTTTTAAAAATATGAGATATGCATATGCATTGAATATATTATAATAATAATAATTAAAAATAATATGTATAATTAAATAGATAAAATATTTTAAGATTAAAAAATAAGTTATTTAATTATAAAATTAATTTTTTAATATTATTTTAATTGGATGTTTTTCTATCACTTGTTAGTGTTGGGTACTGTCGTTATTGCACGTGTCGTGTCGTAAAGAACATTTTAGCGTGAGTGCGTCATGATGAGAATGAGAGATTGTTTGGACTAACTATTTTTTTTTTTTTTTCTTTATTTATATTTTAATATAAAAGATAAATATGTGTGACATCTTAAAATATGTTAATTTTATTTTTATAAGATGATAGTGTAGATCTTGATTGGATATATTAGCAAGGTAGAAGATAATGATGATAATAGTACATCGATAGTGATGATAAATACTAATGATGATGATGATATTTTTAAAAAAAAATAATTATCATATCTAAAAATTATTTTGAGTAGTTTTAATTGATAACTTGATTTATTTTTAAAAATAATTAAAAAATTTATAAAATATATTAAATAAATATTTTTAAAAAAATAAAATTAAAAAGTGATCCCAAATAAGCTTTTAGGCAGTATTTGGGGTGATTTGCCACTAGTTAAATTTTCAGATAACACTTTGCCATTGCTCCCTTTTTTTTATAAAGTTTATAATTAAAAATAATTTTTAATAATCAAATTTATTAGAAAGCAGTAGCTATAATAAATATATTATCTATTTTTAAAAATAAAAGAAATTTATAATATCTACAATAACTTCAAAAAAATTTATTTTCCCATAATAAGTTTACATTTATTTTTATAAATAGTCATAATTATCTTAAGTAGGCTAATTCAAATAAAAAAAATATATATAATTATAGTTAAATTAGTGATGTTGCATTATTTATATTATTGTTTTGTAAGAAAAATATTAATATTTAAGTTGAATGTGATAAAAATAAGAATGATAAGATAAGTATCACATTAAATAAAATAATAAATTATGTTCTAGTTATATTAAAAAATGGACTTATATTTTTTTTAAAAATGATTTATAATAAATTTAATTTATTTGAATATATGAAATAAAACCATAACTTGCTAAAATTTATATAAAAGAGAACCAGTCGCATCATGCAGGTTGTTAGTGGGCCACGTGGATCGACTTAATTAAGCAATCTTGTCTATTAAAGAGTTAATCGCCGGCATTAATCTGAAAATTCTTCCAACCGAAATCAGAGAGGTGGAGCTCAAGCTCCGGCGCCGACGATCATGGTCCCGACTCCTGTCCTCATCACTGCCGGAGTTTTCGCGGGAGTTTATCTAATTGTGTCGAGCCTTTACTACCTCCTCACCAGGTTCCGTCCTCACATCCATCAATTTTGGCCTCCGCCGCCGACAGTCTCCTCCTCCGCAGAAGATCCGAAGGAGGTTCTCAAAGAAATTCCGGTGGTCTGTTATAGCAGGGATGAAGGGGTTTGCGAGTGTTCCGTCTGTCTTTCATCGGTTGAAGAAGGCGAAAAAGTTTGTATCTTGCCTGATTGCGGTCATGGCTTCCACGCAGGGTGCATCGACGAGTGGCTCTGGACACAGCTGAGCTGCCCGTTCTGCCGATCGCCGGTGAAATCCGGCGAAGTCTTCGGACACCAAGCCTGAGGCAGTGGAGCTGCTGGCTGGTTTGAGGAGTCTGCTTAGTACAAAAATTTATTTTTGGCAAAACAGGGAAGGGCAGTCATCGTCGAGGGATGATGATGCATCGAACGATGGCGGTGAGCCTGAGCATGAGCATGAGAGGGAGGAAAGCTCTCCTGTGTGAGATTGATTGCTCCATTAATGGTGGAATGTTTTGATTCAGTTTTTCCAAATTATACCTAATATGTAATATAATTTAAAGGCTATAGAAGAAGAAGAAGAAAACGGAGGAGGAGGAGGAGGAGGAGGAGGAGGAGGAGGAGGAGGAGGCTCTAATCGTGTTTGTAGAAGTTTTAGGAATTTTATGAAGATTTTAAGCTTAAATCTTATTTATATTATTATTGTGCTAGAAAATTAGTTTGATACAAATTTATATCTTAGTATTATTGAGAAATCACATACATGAGATATTTGAAGAGACAACAAAACTGATTTTATGAAGAAAAATCCCAGAAAGAGGAGAAAAAAATCACGAGTCTTGCAGTAAAAAGTTTTCACTATATATTTGCTTTGAAGTATGGAGTTTAATATTTTCTGATCACGGGATTACAAAGTTGTATGTGAGAAAGTCTTATAAGAATTCAATCGGTAACACAAATCAACAATGTTAATTTATACTGATTGTTAGCGGCAGCAATCAGCACTGTGCCACGTCAGCAGCGGTGGCAAATGGCGGTAGTTACAGCGATAATAGTAGTGGTGGTAGCCAACGCACTTTAGGACGGTGTGATTAAGATGGTGGTCGCGTAGTGTGGTTGCAGCGGTGGTGGTGGCAGTGGTAATGCGTGCGATGGCGGCATGTCGGTGGTAGTGGCGATAATGATCGGAAACGTGGTTGGCGGTGGTCGATGCGATGAATGGCCGTGGTCAGCATGGCAGCATAATTATAATAAGCGATGACTTACGGTATTCGCGGCGGCGGCCGGCGGTGGTTGTCGATGATCGGCGGCGATTGGTCGGTCGATTAAACAGATTCGTCGAATCTTAGAGCTCTCTCCTCTCTTTCGCTTTCGGGGCCCCTCATATGAAGAATTATATGTTATTATATATTAGAGGGTAGCGTTTACATAATCATGTAAAATCCAAACCACTCATCGGCAAAAAATGATTCCTTTGATCATCTAATGTATTTTATATATTTGAATACTCAAATGAAATCGAAATTAAGAGAACTTGGGCTTGTTAGATCCCGTCAAAGGCCTTCGATTTGACTATAAACACTCCATATTTATGAGCTATTTAGGGATTTTACTGATATTCTAAAGTTTTAAATTATATTTAAAGCGCCTGATCTGTATTAGTCTTGACTCATAATCAGATTGCTTTCGACATCATGATTCGTGCTTCAACTAGTGAAATTTTCTGTCATATCGATTCTCATATTTTGGATGACATTAACTCAATAATCCAAAAATATATGTTAAACAATTGAAAATAACAACTTCTTCAATGCTAGTGAAATTTGCGGGTTCATTAACCTTTACATCACATATGGTATGAGAGAATTGATCTTCATGGATGCATAAGACTATGTTCAAGTTCTGTGCGGTGCGGGCATGCGGGCTCTATGGAAGCGCCCGCTCATGGGCCCGAGCGAGGCTTGCATGCGACTTCGTGCCCGGCGTCACCCTGAGCAAAATTTGGGGTTTTTTTTTTATTGTTTTGATTTTTCTTATTTTCTTCCTTTTTTTTTAACTTTTATAAAAATAAAGATATAATTGAGAGAAGAAATTTTGAAATCTATTTAAATATTTCAAATTTCTTCTCAAAATTTATTTCCCTTTTGCCCCTATTGTGGATCTATAAAAACCCCCCTTTGGGTCAAGGAGACACAATTTTCTCCCATATGCTCCGATGTTCTTTGTGTTGGATTAGAAATTATTTTGCAGAAGTTCACGGGCTAAGGGTAATAAAATTTTTTTTTTCTTATGTCGGAGGTTTCGACCTTCAAAAGAACATTATTTACTTTGTTGATTAAGACTGTGGTTCATCTGACGAGGCTGGTTTTCCCTCGAAAGAGCATCATTGTCCCTCGGACCAATTTGGAGGTGATCTAAGCCCGTAGTTCATACTGCGAGGCTCGATTTCCTTGAAAGAGTTGTCAACTATCCTCGTTATACCGACCAGGTTTGGAGGTGATCAAGACCCATAGTTCATATAGCGAATCTCCAGTTTTCTCTCGAAAGAGGCGTCAATTGTCCTCGTCGGATCGATCGAGTTTGGAGGTGATCAAGGCCCGTGGTTCATACGACGAGGCTCCAATTTTTCCTTGAAGAGGCGTCAACTGTCCTTGTCAGACCGACCAGGTTTGGAGACGATCAAGACTCATAGTTCATACGTAGAGGCTTTACTTTTCCCTCTAAGAGAGTCGTCTGTTGGCCCAGTTTGGAGGAGATCAAGTTCTCTGTGAGGCTCCGATTTTCCCTTGAAAGAGGCGTCAACTGTCCTCGTGAGACTGATTGGGTTTGGAGGAAATCAAGACTCGTAGTTTGTAGAAAATTGATTTTCTTGAAACTCCAATAGATGGTTCAATAGTTGACAACTGCCAAGTGGTAGAAAGCATTGATTAGGAACCATTCCTAAAAAAACACAGAAATTCTGACAAATAATTTCATAGTGTCATTTTTCATTATGTTACTTGATGTCGTTGACTTGTATGGAAGGAGTTGAAAGAATCTATGAAATATTTTTGACTCATCCGAGGTTATTTGTTAAAGTGTCACTTGATGACATTAACATGTATGGAAGAGGTTGAATCGAATACGCTAAGAATTTTTGACCTATCCGAGGTTGTTTGTCAATGTGTTACTTGATGACATTAATTGGTATGTAATGGGTTGAATCAAATATGCCAAGGATTTTTGACCCATCTGAGGTTGTTTGTCAAAGTGTCACTTGATGACATTAACTTGTATGAAAGAAGTTAAATCGAATCCGCTGGAGATTTTTGACCAATTCGAGGTTGTTTGTCATAGTGTTACTTGATGAAATTAACCGGTATGGAAGAGGTTGAATCGAATCCGCCAAGAATTTTTGACCCATCCGAGATTATTTGTCAAAGTGTTACTTGATGATATTAACTATACGTACAAAAAAAAATCGAATCTGGAAGGATTTTTGATCGAGGTTGATTGTCAAAGTATTACTGACATTAACTCGTGAAAGTGGTCAATTGAAACCATTGAGATTTTTTGTCAAGGTTATTTGTCAAAGTGTTAATCACTGTATGTAAAAGGTCGAATCAAATTGTGAAAGATTTTGACAGTCAGATTATTTGTCAAAGTATGACATTAACTTGTATGGAAGGGGTTGAATTGAATCAGATTTTTTACCCGTCCGAGGTTGTTTGTCAAAGTGTTACTTGATTACATTAGTCTGCATAGAAGAGATCAAATAGAATCCGCCAATGATTTTTGACCCGTCCAAAGTTGTTTGTCAAAGTATTACTTGATGATATTAACCAGTATGGAAGAGGTCGAATCGAATCCGCCAAGGATTTTTTGACCAATCGAGGTTATTTTTGAGTTTTACTATGACATTTAACGTGTAGAAGAAGTCAATAGTTTTAACTCATCCAGATTGTTTTGTCAAGGTATGACATTAACCTATGTGGAAGAGGTTAAACATTTTGATTCTTCCGAGATTATCTGTCAGAATATTACTTGGTGACGTTAACATGTGTGAAGTAGGTACAAAGTTAATCCAGATTGTTTGTCGAGTATTACCGATGGCGTAATAACGTGTGGGAGTAGGTACAAAATTATGATATATTCGAGATTATTTGTTAGAGTATTACTCGGTGGCATTTAATCTGTGGAGGAGGTCAAATCAAAAACATCTATTTGAAGTTGTAGCCAAAGTTGCTCCTTAATCTTTATCTTTTTCATGAGTATTACTGACTTGTTTCTCAAACCGATAATCAGATATCGTAATATTGATTTGGATGATCTTTTGAGATTAAGAATTTCCTAGATCCAACAAAAGTGAATGATCGAAGTTCAATGAATCTTCATTATTCTTGTGTTCCTTGAGAGTAAGATTTTCTTCACCATATATGTGGTGTTATTCTTAAGTAAGATTGTCAACCATTGTAAAGATGTAAAGGGAATGTTTCCCACAGACGACACCAAACTGTTGTTTGCTAAAAAACTAGTTGCGATAGAATAAAAGTTTATGCCTTAGCCTTGTTGAGAAATCAAACACACACACATATATTTGAAGAGAGAACAAGAAACTCCAGCATTTTTACATGAAAAATCTCAGAAAGAGGAGGAAAAACCCACGGGGCCTCGCTAAGTAAAAATTTTCTACTATATATCTGCTTTGAAGTACAAAGTTTAACTTTTCTCAATAACGGGATTACAGAGTTATATATGAGAAAGTCTAACAATTCGATCAGTGACAATAACTATCATAGTTGGCTATTGTTGAGAACGGCGCAAAGGTGGTGGCGGCGGTGCCACGATGGCGCGCGCGTGACCATGGGATGTCGGTGATGATGTCGGTGGTGTGGCGACCGCGCATATTTGGCGTGCGGTGGAGGTGATTAGCGATGGTGGCAGCGGTGAGGTGGCATGACCGCCAGCGGCCAGTGATAATGTCGGTGGTGTGGCGATACTACGGCTGGTAGCGTCAGCGATGGCGCAGCGGGTGATACGGGTGGCGATGATCAACCGCAGTGGTTGCGGCGGACCGGCAGCGATAATGCACGGTTGTCAAGCGGTGCCGCGGTGGTAACTGGCCAACCGGTGATCGTCGATAATCCGGCGTGGTGGCGGGCAAGCCGGTGGTCTCATTGATCAAACGACGGTGTGGTGCGATTAAGCTTTGAGATTCGTCAAGTCGAGCTCTCTCTCTCTGCTTTGGCCCTCATATAAAATGAGGTGGTATTTATATATTAGAGGAGTGTTTCAGTAAATACAATCCAAAATACTCCATGGACGTGACGATTCCTTTGATCATCTGATGTATTTTAAGTATTTGAATACTCAAATGAAGTCAGAATTAATAGAACTTGGGCTTGTTAGATCTGGCTCATCATGACGTTCGATTTGACTATAAACATCTTATATTTATGAGTTATTCAGGAATTTGATTGATATCCCAAAGTTTTAATTATATTTTAAGCTGCTTGGTTGGTTTTGACTCATAATCTTCTCGCCATCTTGATTTGTTAACTAGTGAAATTTTCAATGTCATATCATTTATAAAGAATTTTTCATTTTGCATATTTTCGGTTGAAGTTAATCAAATTGATTTTAGAATGATTTGAAAAAAAATAGAAATAATTACACGCATAGTACTCAAAATTTATATATTCACAGAATTATACTATTTTTTTTTTTTTAAAGATCTCTTGAATTTGCATGTGCTATGCTATGAAATTGTTAAGAATTTGATAAAAACAAAAAATATAGATTGAGATTTTAATATGAATTTTAATATTTGAGTGAGAATTTGAAAAAAAAAATAAAGAGGGTGCTACTTTTATAAATATGTATGTTTTGAATATTATGTATGTAATTGCCCCAAAAATTTAATATGCTCAAGTTTTGTTATAATTGATGATACAAATTAGTGATTTTAATTTGTAAATAAATTCAAAAATAATAAAGATATTTGATAAAATGTACAATAAAATAGTAAAATGTTAAGGTATTTAAATATCAGAAAATATCATAAAAAATTGACATTTAGTAATTTTTTTGACTATTGTATGGAATATTTTAAATATTTAAAAAAATGAAAAGAACACTTTCAAGATAACTTCCAAAGTTATATACTTGTAATAAAATATAATAATCAAGAAAAAATCATATTAGAATATCCTTATATATCTTTTATATCAAATTATCAAAAAAAAAAACAATAAAAATTAGATGACCTATTGAAAAATATATGATTCTTTATAACTAAATAACGAAAAGTCAAATTCTGAGCAATTCAATGATAAAGATTTAGGATCTGTTTGGGACAGCTGTAGATTTTTGAAAAGCTGATTATACAGTTGCTATGGAGAAATCAGTGTTTTGAAAAAACTAATGTGTGTGTTACAAATATTTTTCTTTTTGAAAAAATTGAAAAATAGGTTTCGATATATTTATTTCGATCGCTTTGGTTCTCAAAGATTTTTCACCATAAAAAAGTAAACAAAAGTTAATAGCAGGAAGAAGGCCTTTATTTTCTAGGTACTTTTTGAAAAAAAAAGCAGAAAGTCTCCCAAACCTTAATTCATCCGAACCACAAATATTTTAAGGGTGTGTATGCAAATCTTCTATTGCAACTATTACATATTAGCCATTACTTAAATTTCAGTCAATTCCTATCAAATTATTAAAATAAATGAATTTTAGTGCAATGAAAATTGAAGAGTTAGAAGGAGCCAATTTCCATAAAGAAATAACACTTTTTTGTTTAGCAATTGCTCAGTAGAGAACTATTAGTGAGAAATTAAGCAACTTTGCTTTAAACCATTTGTAGTGTTAATGTAGCCATATAACTCTCCATTGAGTTTCAAAGAGTTGTTTGAGATGACTTTATATGAAAATGACCATTGAATGAGCCTTGATCAAATTATCTCTTAAGAACCACTGAACACCAAACGTGAACCATTATTTTGTATCTAAACATTGAAGTGATTACAAGCCAACGTGTATATATATATATATGTGGAGGGGTCACCTTCATCAAAATTAATTTTGATCACTCTAGCTTAATGTTTTAAAAGACACACACACACACACACACTCTCTCTCTCT
>JAKCPB010000252.1:600000-816562 GCA_021442155.1 Cymbidium sinense | reverse complement strand
CTATCTTTCCATTCATCAAATCCCTTCTTCATTAGAAGCATTATTTGCTTATCTGCAAATCTACCATGATGTGTTTAGGATAGGTGTAAGAAAACCCAAGTGGCATCCTATCCTTCATCAAAACAAACACAAACTACACATGATTTTTCGGTGCTATTAGGATAGGTGTAAGAGAACCCAAGAAACATCCTATTTTGACTAGTACAACTAAGTTAGGAATAAGACAAGCCAAGTAACATCCTTTTTTGGTGGAGTCACATTGCCCCTCTAGCACCATTTCATCCACTCTTCAATGGGTTTAGGGTAGGTGTAAGGAACCCAAGTGGCATCCTATCCTTCATAAACACAAACTACACACAATCACATGAACAAATACACATCTCTTTTGTCTCGGGCTACTTTGATGTGGGATAACACCCCGACCCTCACTTATTAGCTCTAGGTGGATTGACTTGTTACCCTACTAGTGAATCACCCCAGTGGTCCTGTTTGAAGATGTAAGTCGCTATGCTTTCCTTCCTAAGCTACACATTGAAGCCTTGATAGCATGGTAGGCCTTACTGTGCGGTTGTTAAGCTACCCTCATGTTGGCTCTATTTAAGAAGATGCAAGTTTTTCTTCTTAAACTAGTCATCATGACTGACTTGGTTGAGTATATTCGACAAACACACATACACATCTTTTATCTTGGGCTACTTTGATCGGGATAACGCCCGCAACACTCACTCATTATTTTACTAGGTTGGGTGTCTACCCTAGTGCGTCCGTGTCCCTTGTTTAAAGGATGTAAGTCTACTATGCTTTCTTTCACGACTTGGCTACACGATGAGTGCCTTGTTAGCATGGTAGGCCTTACGGTGTGGTAAGCTACCTTCATGTTGGCTTCATTCAAGAGGATATAAGTCTACTATACACTTTCTTCTTAGACTAGCCATGACTTGGTCGAGTAGTGGATTAGGGTAAGGCCCAAGCGACACCTTTCTTCTTGCCTACTTCAAGTCTGGGTCTAGTCCTTCTTTATGACTCCCTACTTAGTAGTCACCATTAGGTTGGGTTCAACTTGTTGTGCCAACAATGGGTCACCCCAGCGGTTGTTCCTCACTTCAGATGTAAGTTTGCTATGCTTTCTTTTTAAGTACAGCCACAGCCCTAGGTCGGATAGCACAGCTGATGACAAACTATCCCGATAATGAGTTTCACTTTAGGTATATATAAGTCTACATGCCTTCTTCCTAGACTGATTGTCTGCTCCGGGCAGGTTGGTTGGTTGGTGTTATCTTGTGATAGCACCCATGGATACACCACTCATGGTAGATATATTTCGCTATGCTTTCTCCTTGAGTTGGCCACCATACACCTACAGCTTTCTTATTTCGGGTGATAACCCTAGTGGCACCTCCCTGTGGGAACTTTATTTAGATCACATCCTTTGCAACCTCATTTAGACACTACCGGGTTACTACTTGGATTGGAGAATCCATCTTTCCAGTAACCACCTCGTGGTTGGAGATTTTTGTTCCATGGATGCTTAGATTCTCCTTGGTCCCTTGTAAGATAGGTCTAGGCCATAGTCCATTCTAGGTCCTAGCACATATGTCCATACAATAAATATATATATATATAATATATATAATATATATATATATATATATATATATATATATATATATATATATATATATATATATGATTATGATTAGGAATTAATGCCCCTGGTACCTTTCTAAGAAGGCATCCTATCTTTAGGCGGTGTAAAACTCCCAATGGAATCTCGACTACTCATGAGTTGAGATAAGTCCTCCATGACACTCTCTCTCAATGTTATTCCACCAAAGGTTACCCGGGTGGTCATCATGGCTTTGGAAGATGTAAGTCTACTACGCATTCTTTCTAGGATGACCATTGAACACTAATGGGCAGCCTTAGGTCAAGTTTGATTTATTGCACATCTAATGGGTTACCCTAGCAGTTGTTCCTTGCTTTGGAGATGTAAGTCTGCTACTCTTTGTCCAGCAAAGCCATTGCACATCGAAAGGCACCCCTTAGGTTGGATAGTAGTACCCTTCGCCCGGTGAACTACCCCTTTGGATCAGTAAATGTAAGATAGGCCAAGGCCAACTTCTCGGTGGTCCATCACACCGATGGGATCTATCAAATGAAATTAAAACAAATGAAAACAAACCAATTCAAAATTAAACAAAATAATGAAATTAATCTTGACTACTTTTGAGTTGACATAAGTCCCTCAGTAGCATTCACTCAGTAGTCAGGTCGAGTTTGATTTGTTGTGAATCCAAAAGATCACCCTAGCGATTGATCCCTTCTTTGGAAGATGTAAGTCTACTACGCTTTCTTCCTAAGTACAACCTTTTCACACCAATAGGCAACCCCTTAGGTCAGATAGTCATACCTTGTGGTAGACTATCCCTTTGGATTTGAAAATTTGAGATAGGTCAAGGCCGATATAGCCCCTTCTAAGTGGGTCCATCACACACTAACAGATCCATAATAAACTAAATTTGAAACCAACCTTCCCAATGGAGTCAAATTAAAACATATCGAACAAACCAAACTTCTCCTTAGCGAGGCACAAATCAAATTAATCTAGTGGATCCATAAGAAATAGCATCAAACTCTTATCCCAAGCAGATAGCCCGAACCTGCTTCCCCAGTGGAAGGATCACATTCCCAGTCCCTAGTGGATTATAGATTCTTATTCCCAGTGAATACACACCCAAATTAATCATATTCCTAATGAGACTCGAATCCATATCCCTAGTGGATAGCTTCACCTTACTTCCCTAGTGGAAGGTTCACATACTCAATCCCTGATTCCATCTGACTCTCTTATGCCCTTTGCATAAAGAGATTCACTTTGCACTAAGATTGTGATTCTATCTACCTTTCAGGTTTAGGTATAGATCATTTTTGTTAGTGTTTGCAGTCTTTTGGATGTTATTGATCATCTTAGTCAATGCTAATATGTGCGATGCACCTTGTCAGTTACATCACACCTATTGGGGGTCCTTTGTTGACCTCACTTTTGGAGTGAGTTCTCAACCTACGCTTCTTAAACCTAGGAACCTTCTAGACACAAAGGTTTCCTTAGTCATAAGACACTTCTAGAGAGTAGGTGAACACTTAACCTAAGCCTAGAGACTTAGAAGGGTTAATCATAGGATTAGGCCATGCCTTAGGGACTTAGGAAAATCACCTCCCTAAAGCGTAAACCCAATCTATGTACACCTTAAATTCAATTCAAATCCAAATATCCAACCAAACCACAAACTCAATTTCAAATCCAAATCCATGTCTAAACTCAATTCCAAATGATTGAAATCAAATCAAACTAAATCCTTCCCAAGCCCTTTAATCAACCTTCATGAACTTAGCCAAATTTCTATCCAATTCAATCGAACTCAATTGATTTTCTTATAAATCAATTGTACCTTCAATTATCTTCTCAAATATAAATGAAATATAAATTCAAATAGCCAAAACCAAATCCAAAATCAAATCAAAACCCAATTTAAACCCTTTAAGCCATTTCTTTGAACTTGGCCAAAACCATCTAAATAAAACCAAAATCAATGGATTTTCTCTTGAATCAATCATTCCTTCAACCATCTATCCAAATATAAATGAAACCTACAATCCTCCAGTCAAACCAAAATCAACCCAAGTCAACCCAACCTACCTATTTGACTTGAAATATTCAAATGAACCAAAACTCATTTGAATCCAAACCAATCGCAATTGAACTTATATATCAATCTCAAAACTATATATAAACTCAACTAAATCAAATTGAACCCAAAGTAAAGCCAACTAAATCTAATTAGTTCACTTGACCTAAAGTGGCCAATTTGACCTACATGAACCAAAATCCAATTCAATCCAAATCAAATGAATTAAGCAATCCAAAGTTTATGTCATGATTGTTGATCACCTAGGATGATCAATTGATATAAATTGGGTCAAACCAAGTCAACCTAGCCTATTGACCAAGTCAACCCTTTAGCCTATATGAACCCAGACTAGCCAAATTACAACCTAAACAAAATCCATTGAAACTAATGATTTAAATTAACCTAAAATCAATATTTAAACATGAATTGACCTTCAATTAAGCCAAACCTATCCCAATTGGCTCTCTTGACCCAAGTTAATTCAAATTGACATAAAGGGTCAAATTAGACTAAACTCAAATTAAATCCAAATTAAATCAAACCAAAGCATACAATCCTCTCCAAATAGTCATATGAACTTGACCTAATCCTTGATTTGACCCAATTTGATAAATTGGTCAACCTAACCCATTTTGACCCATTTTGAGGTCAGGTCAAATTAAACCAAATGAACTCCAAATGACATGAAATTTGGTCCAACTCACTTGACTCATTTCAAATCCCAAATCAAATTCAATATCAAATGACCACTCTACCCTTGGTCTAAGGGTATCACATAAGACAAAACACCCATGTAAATGGTCATTTCTCTTCCTTGGCACTTAGCACTCATCCATTGGTCCACTTAGGCTCCAGGACATGTCCAACTGACTAAGAGGTGGTTAGCCATGACTTATGGGGAGGTGAAATCACCTCACCTCCCCATTGGAACACTTGGCATGAAGGACCTCCACTTTTTGCTAGGACACACCACTTGTCCTTCATAGCAGCCACCTCCCATGCCTTGGGCAGCAAATTAAGCCACCTAAGGAGAATCCCAACCACCCCAAGCAAGGGGACCACTTGGAGCCAAAATCACCATGAATGAGGTGATTTTGACCATTAAGGAGACAAAAAATAGAGGCAAAAACTCTTCCACACACACACACATTTCACTCTCTTAGAGCTCTCAAACCAACCAACAACCATTCCTACTTGGTTTTTGAGCAAAAACCATCAAAATCAAGTGGATTCTAGTGAAGAAGTGGTGTCCATTGGTGAATACATTATTCTAAAGTGAGGAAAGAGCCCAAACCCATTCTAAAGCTTCTTGCACTCAGGAGCACACTCGGATCATCACCACCACCAAAATCATCCTCGATGAGATAATTTTCAAAAACCATAGTCGGCCTTAGGTTATTTTGTTTGTGATGGTTTTTTGATCAATTTTAGAAATTTTCTTTAGATAACCCATTTTTTATTTATTTTACATCATACCCATGCATTTGGAGTGATTTTTGATGAGATCACCAAAAAAAATCAAATAAATGAAGTTTTTCATTCAATTTTTCACAAGAATCACAAAATCCCATCAAGAATAGTGTTTTACCTCTTCATTCTGGTGATCTCCCATTCGAGGAGATCTTAGATCATGTGGATCATGGCTTATGAGATCATGTGGCTCATATAACATGGATCACGCGTATATGTATCTGTCATCCATGGATGATCAATCGATCCATGCATCCTTGTCCATTCTCACTCATCTTGGGCAGCGTGCATGATGCCACATAGCAACAGTAATCAACTCATGCACTAGTAGGTTAAGTAAGAAATTAGGATTTTCTACTTTTAAAATTAATTAAAAAAAAAACTTCAAAAGTTCATAGAAAATAAAATACTTAACTAAAAAAAAAAAAGGGCTCATTGGATTGGTCTTTTGAGGAATCAATGAATCCAAAACCCCAAATTTTACTAATATTATGAGCTTAATTTAAGCTTTAGGAAAATCAAATTTCATTAATTAAACTAAAATGACACATTAGATTGATTTGAAATTCTCGAGATAAAATTGAGCTTAAAATCTACCATAAAATTTCAAGTCAAAAGATTTCTAATTGGAGATATTACATTTAAAAGTTCAAATAATTAAAAAAAATTAATGGACTTTATATAAATCATGGAAAATTATTTAAATCAGCTGAAACTTTAGAAAATTATAAAAAATAAAAAAATGCAAATATATATTTATTTTTGAAGGTATTTTAGAGGAGATTCAATTAAAATTGATCCCAATTAATTTTGAGCAGTAATTAAGGCTTAATTTGGTTTAATTAAAAACTTAATTAGCTTAATTACTCTCTAATTACATAATTAATCCCAAACTTTTTTTAGTTGATTAATGGGATGACCTCTGCATCTATAATTTTCTTAGGATTTATTGCTTGGTTAATTAGGAAATTGGTTTCTTAACCTTATTACTTTCCTAATTAATTAATTAATATTCTAAAGAAAATCATTAGTTAAGCTTGTTACTTTTGAAATAGTGAATGGGCATGGGGAATGAGATTGGGAACTCTTCCCCAATCTTTTCCCTAAGTCCATTTCACTTGAATAGAAATTAATTAATTTGGGATTAATTGATGGTTTAATTCATTAATTAAATTGCTTAATTAATCAATTTGAAACTATTATCACATGGAATCTAATTAATCAATTCATGATAGATCTTTAGGTGTTCAATATCCTAATGACATTTAAGGAAATTATGGTTAACCCACATGTGTGGGAAAACCATGAAAGTACTTATTAAGTTTCTTAACTTAATTAGTCACTAATAATAAGCCAATTGCATTAGGCCTCTTTCATTTTTTTTGGTTCATTGCTTATTTAATTTCCAATGTATGTACATATCATGTTGGATCATAATTACTTGGTTAATTAAATTAAGGCAACATAGGTAAGGGTTAATCAATTAATGGATTTAATGCATAGTACAAACTAATTAACCCATAAAATCAACTTAATTACTTTTCATTAAATGAAATTAAATCACAAACATGGGAATGGGTTAGGATCAAAAACTTTCCTCATTTCTTCAAACCAAATTGAAAGTGATAATTAAAAAGCCTTGGTTTTCTTTAAATGCTTTTATTTGATTTGATTATCCTTAGGAGTTAATTTAATTGAATGAAATCACATGTTTATGCTCATTCATTCCTTTTTAATCATGTTAAATGTTGTATGTCATTTGAAATCATACATTCATCTTTTCAAAATTCATTAAGTCAAATGGTTTTCCTTTATGTCAAGCTTGCATGTGTTGATTTAATTTTAAATATTTGTGGCTATTATCATTATTAAATCCAATCATATTTTTTGAAGCTTATAAATGAATGGTTACATATGTTATGAATGTTAGTTATAAATACATAGGAGATGCATTTGATTATAGCTTAAATGTATAAAGTGAAGCTCCTTTTTTTTTCATGTATTCATTTATGTAAGTGAGATTGTTAATGCGTATATAGTTTGGTCATCCCGAAAATATGATGCTTTAGTTAGCCCTAAGGAGGTCAAATGATTACCTCACTTCTCTAGTTTAACAATGACACATACTCCATTTGATTTCATTCTTATGTATCTCAATACTAGAATTGGATGATGCTTTAATTCATATACATAAATGATTCAATCAAATTAGATATCACTTTTTTGAATGATTTTCATTCTCCAAAAAAAGTGATATATAGTCTGGACATCTCAGGAATATGAGGCTTTAGCTAACCCTAAGGAGGTCATTTCATTACCTCACTTCCCAAGTTTAACAAAGGCTCATACTTGCTTATGTCTTTTATACATACATGTGTGTATTTAATTAGAAAATGGTAATCCTTCCTTTTATTTAAAATACATGCATTTGCAATTGTTCAAGTGAATTAATTGATCATTTGATTTGGAGCTCTCTTTCTTATGTTCATGCATGTAAATTTACATATGGTTTGAATGTAATGGTATATAGTCTGGACATCCCAAAAATATGAGGCTTTAGCTAGACCCAAGGAGGTCATTTGACTTCCTTGGTTGATAATGTCTATTTAATTTCATCCCTATGTATTTTTGCATAAGAATTTAGATAGAGCCTTAAATTAATATGATAAAATAATTCAGTTAGAGTGGAAATATAAAGCTTCAAATGTACATACTCACATCCATCATTCAAGTGTGCTAAAACATATTGTATGTGTAGGTATACTTAAGACTTAATCATATGCATGTTACATGTGATGGAAAGGAATGATTTACCATGTGTCATGTGATAGTATTTCAATTAGATTAATCTTAAGAAGCCTTTCACATTGAATAGAATTATTTAAAGAGAACCTAAACTTAGGATTAATCTAAAATGTGTAATAAGCCATTCACTAAAGAGAACTAAATCAAATTAACATGCTTTAGAAAGTAGTTTAAGGTAAGGGATGAAAAAGGCCAACATCTTTTCTTTCTCTTTACAACACTTAGTTGCTAAGTGTATCATATGTAACAAAAGAAAACACAAATTAAAACTTACAAATCAATTAAAACACTTGAAGTGAAACCACCCTTTAAGTTGAATCTTTCTACACTAAGAAAATCTTAACTCTAAAGCCTAGTTAGGACATACCACACAAGCCTTAATACACACACATTAGATTAAGTCACAACTTCCAGCCTTATGTTTAGATGATGCATGGTGTGATGTATGTTTTTTTATGATGTATTAATTTAGACTAGATGTTAGAGTGTATGGCTAAATGGTAGGCTGTGATTAGTAATCATATTTTCTATAAGATTATTTTTATTTTGGCCTTAAAATAAATATAAATGCTCTCTTTGCAGGTTGCTTAAGCCCTTAAACATAATCCAAGTTAGGACTGATGGGCTTGGTTACCCATGTGTAGGGTGCTAAGTCCAAATTATAAATATAACTGCTTGGGTTGTATGTGTGTTTAGCTAACACTTGTCTTGCAGGTGTAGTTAGATTTACTTTTCTTATTTTTAATGTACTTTTGCATTAGAAATTAGGATTAGTGCTATGGGGATAAGGATGAGCATTAGGCTTTGTGGAGGCCATGTGATGCCTTTGAAGTGGAGCAAACCAAATCAAAGAAAGAGGAAGATACATGAATACATGAAGACTTGAAGACCCCCAATAGCATTTATCTTTTGTAAATTGAAAATTATTCTTCTATGTATTAGTTGTAAAAGGGTAGAAATCGGCTACCCATTTTTCTTTTTGGGTTGTATGGCGACACCCTATCACACTGGCCTGTTATTCTTTTGCATTAGCAATAAAAATTATTTGATGTTGTGTTTAAAGTACACAATTAGGATGGCATGCTTTTCTTAGTTTCTTTATATGTTTGATGTTTGAATGTGTGGCCTTGAATGCGATTAGGCTCGTAGAAAAAATTAACCTTTATACCCAAATACAACTCATAACTAAAGTTTTAAACAATTCATAACCTTACATAAAGCCTAGGACATAAATCAAGATAATTAAAAGATTTAGCAACCCCTTAGATGAATGTTGAATGTCCAACAACATGCACATCATATTATTTCACTCTTGAAAATAAAGGATTTCCATCCTTGCACAATATAGGAATGGTTGACCTGTGAGGGCATCCTTTATGTTGGAAAACACCCCTTTCTTGTTGATTTAGCCAACAACCTTATTTCATCATGCATGTAGGCATCAAAAACCCAAAGCCTTTATCAAAATGAAGTGTCAAAATAAATAAAATTTGAAAATATTTTGCACTAGACTAAGTCATATGCTCATACCACTCATGGTCTAGTCTCTTAGGGAGTGGGTTTAAGGACTTTAGTTTCTTTCTAATTAAACAACAACCTAACTAATCTTGCAAATCATATGATCAAACTTCATGGATTATAGCATTGGAGGTGTTGGCTACCACTCAGAAGATTCATAAGTCCAAATGCGGTTTATCCTCTCTTACAGAGTTAAACCATATGCCCATTTTCACTTAAATTTAGGGCTTAGATTTAGGTCACACTTTAGCTTATGCTAAAGCTCACTAAATTTAGGTTTGGAGGTGGTTATTTCTTTTGGCTACTAGCATAAATCCTAGCCTCTTAGGCATCTCCATAATCTTGTATTATTGGATTATAAGTCCTAGCTTTCTAATGAAATGTCAACTTTAACAAAATTGATCTTCTCTTCAATTTCAAAATTATAAATTATAGAATAGGTTGAAATGCTCACTAGGTTTCCTAGTATCAAGAGCATTCCCTACTTGTTTCCTTTAGCTTTGATAATAAGTCTTCTCCTTGAGTTTTCCACTTGATTTTTTCAATACAACTAATCCTTTGATGAGCCTTAAAATCTTTGGAGACTTTAATTGCTAATTTAAGAGTATTCTTAAGGATTCACATCCCTTAGGATGTAATTAACTATGGAGGCTTGCTTCCATATGGAACATAATGAAACTTAGTTAATATAAATGCTGCTTTACTTTTCATGTAAAGTAGGGGAAAGGTCTCTAGTACATTCAAAGACCCATCATGCCTTAGGAGTCCTTATTAGGTGATTAGGTCCTTTATAGGGTGATAATTTCTATCTTTCAAGATAATGCATCTTTCCTTAATGTCATACCCGATCATTTCAATAAGTACCCCTAAGATCTATGTGGTGTCCCACATCTCAAAAATAAACACCACACACAAGTTTTAAGACACAAGACATTGATCAAAATGAGCACGCAGAGAGAAAATCAAAATTCTAGATAATAAGAATCATCTCTACTATAAAGATAATTCAATAAGTAGATCGGATTGGTTTGTTCTTGGTTTCTATTCCCATGAGAACCACCTGCCTCAGTAGATCCACCATTATATCCCTAATCTCTCCGTCCGCCACCACCATGATTGTAACCTCTGTCACTCCACTTACTTCCATAACCACCATTGCTCTAACTACCACCTCCATATCGAGCAGTACCTCTAGATCCTCCACCACTATTGTGATAAGCATCACCTCTGCCTTCTCCTCCACCACTAGATCTAGATTGAGCCTAGTTGACAGTGATGTTCTTGCCATTAATTTTCTACCCATTCTTAGTGTATAGGTTTAGGTTTATGTTTATTAGGTTTTATGTTTTAGGATTATTTTGTAATTTATTTAGTTACTTTAGATTTAGGTTTAGGGTTTAGGGTTTAGGTTAGGTTAGGTTTAGGGGTTTAGGTTTAGGGTTTAGGTTTTAGGTTTTAGGTGCTTTTAGGGTTTAGGGTTTAGGTTGGGTTTAAGGTTTAAGGTTTAGGTTTAGGTTTAGTGTTTCTTTAGGTTTAGGATTAGTTTAGGGTTTAGGGTTTAGGGTTTAAGTTTAGTTTTAGGTTTATTAGGGTTTAGAGTTTAGGGTTTAGGGTTTGGGTTTAGGTTTATGGTTTAAGGTTTAGGCTTTTAGGGTTTAGGGTCATTTAGGGTTTAGGGTTTAGTGTTTTTTGGGGGAACATTGGAATTTTATTACCATAAAAGGAAAAGATACAATGTCCTTAAAAGGGTAAAACTAAAATTCTACTCTGAGATACAAGAAACCTAAAGAGCTAAACCCCATCCCAGTACATTAGAAATAGAAAAAAAAATAAAAAAGTAAATACAAGAAAGCATAAGAGAAAAGACAGAGTAAGACTAAAATAAATCTGAAAATAGTAAAAGGATGAGTCAAGTGATTCATGAGAAAGTAAGAAAAAGAGCAAGATCCATACAACTTAGGTTAACTAAGTAATGACCATTCCCTCTGAAGTTCCAACTGTAAAAGAAATTTGCAAAATTAGGCAAAGTCATAGCTAAAAGGATAAGGACAAAGAGAGGAAAAGGAGCGAGAATGAGAAGTCAGGCTCAATTAGGATCATCCCAAGGGGCAACAATACATTTGAGCATACAAACTTCATAAAGAATGGTTACAATCATATGTAATGCTTCCAACCAGAGAGAGAGGTAACATCAAAGCCATCATAGCAATATACGATATAAGAAAACCAGTAGCCATAGAGTTCTAGATCCACCATTAAACAAGAGCAACCAGACAACGCGCAAACCACAAAATGAAAACCTCAATATACTAATAATAATAACTTAGAGAGAGGCTAAAATAAAGTCATAACACCAACAACGACCATTATGAAAATACTCATCCAAGCTCCAAACTAGGGCAAATTAGAACCATCCATCAACAAGCGTCAGACCCATGCTAATTAATAGAAAACAAACAAAACCAAGATAGAGCCCTCAAGCAAAAGTCCCAACAAGTAGCAGTCAAGCCAAACTAGGGTGAGCAACCACAAATGACTAAATAGGTTAAATGAAACCATCAATAAGGAAACATAAGATCGTGCAAATCAGAAAATAAAATAGCCACAAATGGGGCCAAAGGTAACCAACAACCATAAATGAAAAGTCTAATATAAAAGGATCAAAAAAATGTTCGTCCAGCATAATAAAATGCACCAGCAAATTGTCCAAGAAGAAGGAAAAGACCAACAAGGAAAAAAAATCAACCAACCAAGATTCCAAGGACAACTAAAAGTCCTCCAACCAAACTAGCTAAGTAAAATAGCCATAAGGCAACCACCGAGAACAACCCATCATAAGTAACCAAATAAAGCATCCCCAAAATGAGGAAAAGTAGAAAACCAACAAAGCACCACACAATAGCCCAAAGAAGCACAACCACCATAGAAAGGCAATAGCAGTGGGGACTCAAAAAAAAATAAACTTCCCCACAATAAAGACTAGGAAGAAATAATGATAACATAAAACCTGTAATGCACCCAAACAGAGGCTAATCCTAGGAGAATAAACACAAAACCAAGGAAAAAGAAGGATCAACAATAAAGAAACAAGGAACTAGAGGCAATCCCAAAAGACCATGAAACTCTAAAGATGGCCTAGAAAGGCAACAACCAATAGTTCCACTAGGAAGGCCACCCATTCAACCATAAAAAATGAGGAAAAAATAATTTGAGTTCAAGAGGAGGAACAAACCAACCAGTGCAAAAATAGAATAAAGCTAGAGTAGAAACCATCTCATCCACCAGCAACCAGAGTAATAAGGCAGAGAAGACAATAGTCACCAGAAAACCAAGCCAACCCAAGCTAGAAAGACAAGAACCACTAGCCAAGTAAGAGGTCAAAACATAACCCAACAAAAGTGAAAATAAGTTTAATTTTGGTTGGTTTAGGGTTTAGGTTTAGGTTTAGTAGGTTTAGGGTTAGGTTTAGGTTAGTTTATTAGGGTTTAAATTTAGCTTTTAGTTTAGTTTTGAGGTTTAGGGTTTAGGTTTAGTTTAGGGTTTAAGTTAGGGTTTAGTAGAGTTTGGTTTATAGTTTAGGGTTTAGGGTTGGTTTAGTTAGGTTTTAGTTTAGAGTTTAAGGTTTGGCTTAGGGTTTTAGGGTTTAGGTTTAGGTTTTGGCTTAGGTTTAGGGTTAGTTAGAGTTTTAGGTTTAGGTTTAGGGTTTAGTTTAGCATTTAGGGTTTAGGTTTAGGGTTTAGGATTTATGTTTAGGGTTGAGGATTAGGGTTTAGGGTTAGGTTTAGGGTTTATGGTTTAGGGTTTAGGTTTTAGTATTAGTTTAGGGTTTCGGGTTAGGGCATTTTTTATTTTTATTTTTATTTTCTATTTTTATTCTTAAATTAAGCAAACTAAACAGGTAGGTTTAGGTTTATTTAATTTATTTAGTTTATTTTTTTATTTTATTTATTTATTTTATTTCTAATTTTATTTAGGTTTATTTTTATTTTATTTAGTTTATTTATTTATTTTAGGTTTTTTATTTTAGTTTAGGTTTTTTATTTTAGTTTATTTTTTAGGTTTAAGTTTAGGTTTAGGTTGATTTTATAGTTTAGTTTTTTTATATTTTTAGGTTTAAGTTTTATTATTTTTTTAAGTTTAGGTTTAAGTTTTTATTTTATTTTTTAGATTTTTATTTTATGTTTATTTTTTAGGTTTTATCTTTTAGTTTTGGTTAGGTTTATTTTTAGTTTATTTTATTTTATTTAGTTTAGGTTTAGGTTTAAGTTTTATTTATTTTAGTTTGGTTTATTTTAATTTAGGTTTTGGATTATTTAATTTTATTTTAGGTTTAGGTTTTGTTTTTTAGTTTAGTGTTTAGGTTTTTTTTATTTTATTTTTAGGTTTATTTTTTAGGTTTAGGTTTTTATTTAGTTCTATTTTATTTTATTTTAGGTTTATTTTATTTTTATTTTAGATTTATTTATTTTATTTAAGTTTTTATTTTAGTTTAGTTTATGTTTCATTTATTTTATTTTATTTTAGTCTTTATTTTATTTTATTTTTTTTAGGTTTAGGTTTAGGTTTAGGTTTAGGTTTTGTTTAGTTTAATTTATATTTTATTTTATTTTGGTTTAGGTTTTTTATTTATTGCATTTTTAGGTTTTATTTTGCTTAAGTTTAGGTTTTTTGTTTTTTTAGTTGGTTAGGGTTTAGGGTTTAGTTTGGTTTAGGGTTTAGGGTTTAGGGTTTAGGTGTAGGTTTTAGGTTGGTTTTAGTTCATGGTTTTTGGGTTTAAGGTTTAGGGTTTAGGGTTTTTATGGCTTAGGGTTTAGGTTTTAGGTTTGGGGTTTACATTTTAGTTTAGGATTTTAGTTTTTTTTATAGAGAACAAATTTAGATTCAACATTTCTTTTTTTTATTTCATCAACCAAGTAACAAACCAAGTTTTCTAAGACACAAGTGATGACATAGATAAAAAATGAGCATGCATAGAGAAATCAAAAACCCTAAATAACTAGAACCATCTCTACTATAAAGATAATTTCCAGCGGTCGGATCGTTCTTATTTCTCCGGTTCCCAGAACCACCTCACGAGTAGGGATCCACCATCATATCCTCGATCTCTCCCTCCACCACCATGGTTGTAACCTCTCGCTCCTCCCACTTCCACCACCATACTGACCACCACCTCCATATCCACCAACACCTCGGATCCCCACCACCATATAATGGTTGCTTCACTTCACCTCCATTGGATCTAGGCGGTTGGATGATGTTCCTCCCATCAAGGTTTTGCCCATTCTTAGGTTTAGGTTTAGGTTTTAGGTTTTTAGTTTTTTTTAGGTTTATTTATTTTTTTTTTTATTTAGTTACTTTAGGTTTAGGTTTAGGGTTTGGGGTTTAGGGTTTAGGGTTTAGGGTTAGGTTTAGGTTTAGGTTTAGAGTTTAGGGTTTAATTTAGGTTCTAGGTTTTATGCTTTTAGGGGTTTAGGGTTTAGGGTTTTGGTTTTAGGTTTAGGTTTGGGTTTAGGTTTAGGGTTTTAGGTTTAGGGTTTAGGGTTTAGTTTTTTTTAATTAATAGATAATTTAGGTTTTATAGTATATTTATTTTATTTATTTTTTTTATTTTTAATTTTTATTTAGTTTAGTTTATTTATTTTATTTAGGTTTTATATTTTAGTTTATTTTTAGTTTCAAGTTTAGATTTAGGTATATTTTTTAGTTGAGTTTTATTTTCATTTTATTTTTTTAGGTTTAGGTTTTATTTTTTATTTTTAGGTTTAGGTTTAGGATTTTATTTTATTTTTTTAGGTTTAGGTTTAGGTTTTATTTTAGGTTTTATTTTTAGTTTATGTTTAGGTTTATTTTTTTAGTTTATTTTATTTTATTTAGTTTAGGTTTAGGTTTAAGTTATGTTTCTTTTAGGTTTATGTTTAGGTTTTATTTATTTTAGTTTAGTTTATTTAAGTTTAGTTTTAGGTTTAAGGCTTTTTTTTTAGTTTAGTGTTTAGGTTTTATTTTTTATTTATTTTTAGATTTTCCTTTTAGGTTAATTTTCTAGGTTTAGGTCTTTATTTAGTTTTTATTTTATTTTATTTCAAGTTTAATTATGAATTTCACATTTAGTTTTTATTTTATTTAATTTTTTTATTCTTTGGTTTATATTATTTTTTAACTTAATTTAGGTTTTTTATTTATTTTTTAGATTATTTTATTTTTATTTTATTTTATTTTGTTTAGGTTCATGTTTAGGTTTTCATTTAGGTTTTATTATTTTTTTATTTTATTATTTAGGTTTAGGTTTTTATTTTTTATTTTATGTTTTATTTAGTTTAGGTTTAGCTAGATTTTAGTTTTTTAGGTTTTTTTTAGTTTTAGGTTTAGGGTTTAGGGTTTAGTTTTAGGGTTAAATTTTTAGGTTAGGGTTAGGTTTGGTTTAGCTTTAGGCTTTAGGGTTTAGGGTTTATTTAGGGTTTAATTTTAGGGTTTAGGGTTAGGGTTAGGGTTTAGGGTTTATTGTTAGTTTAGGGAATAGGTTTTCAATTTTTTAGGGTTTAGGGTTGTAGGTTTTGGGTTTATTGTTTAGGGTTTAGGGTTAGTTTTAAGGTTAGGGTTTAGGATTTTGTGTTTAGGGTTTAGGAGTTTTTTTTAAATTAAGTAAACTGGTAGGTTTTGGTTTAGTTAGTTTATTTTATATTTTTATTAAGGTTTATTTTTTTATTTAGTTTAGTTTATTAATTTTATGTTTATTTATTTGAGTTTAGGTTTTTTATTTTTGTTTATTTTTTAGGCTTAGGTTTAGGTTTATGTTTATTTTTTAGTTTAGTTTTATTTTATTTTCTCTTTTAGGTTTAGGTTTTATTATTTATTATTCGGTTTAGGTTTAGGTTTTTATTTTATTTTTTTAGGTTTAGGTATTAGGTTTTTAATTTAGGTTTATTTTTAGGTTTTATTTTTTAGTTTAGGTTTAGGTTTATTTTTAGTTTATTTTATTTTATTTAGTTTAGGGTTTAGGTTTAGTTTATTTTAGTTTAGGTTTAGGTTTATTTGTTATTTTTTTATTTTAGGTTTAGGTTTTTTTAATGTAGGTTTAGGTTTTATTTTTTTTTTATTTTTAAGTTTTATATTTAGGTTTATTTCTTAGGTTTAAGTTTTTATTTAGTTTTTATTTTATTTTATTCTTATTTTACATTTAGGTTTTATTATATTTAGGTTTTTAATTTTTTAGTTTATTTTAGGTTTTTATTTATTTTAATTTAATTTAGGTCTTATTTTTTAGTTTAGTTTCTTTTAGGAATAGGTTTAGGTTTAGGTTTTAGTTTAAGTTTTTAATTGATTTTATTTTATTTATTTTATTTTGGTTTAGGTTTTGCTATTAATTTATTTTGATGCTTTATTTAGTTTAGGTTTAGGTTTTTAGCTTTTTAGGGTTTAGGGTTAGTTTAAGGTTTATGGTTTAGTTAGGGTTTGGGTTTTGGGTTTAGTGTTTAGGGTTTTTTTTTATTTTTTTTGGTTTAGGGTTTAGGGTTTAGGGCTTATGGTTTAGGGTCTAGGTTTTAGGGTTTAGGATTTAAGGTTTTAGGGTTTAGTTTAGGGTTTATGGTTTTTAGGTTTAGGGTTTAGGGTTATGGGTTTAGGTTTTAGGTTTAGCATTCTGGTTTTAGTTTAGGGTTGAGGGTTTTTGGAATTTTCTTTTTAGAGAATAAATTTAGATTCATTGATTTCATCAACCAAGTAACACACCTAGTTTTCTAAGACACAAGCATGACATAGATTAGAATGAGCACATAGAGCAAATCAAAACCCTAGATAACTAACTCTCTGTAAAGGCATAGTTCCATAAGCAGTAGATCGGATGGGCCATTCTTTAGTTCTCTGTTCCCATCAAAACTACCCCAGCCTCTTGAGTAGTAGGATCCACCATCATATCCCCGATCTCTCCCTCTGCCCCTGGATGTAACCCTCTCCTCCTCCTCCATAACCACCTTCGACCACCTCCTCCATATCCCACACCTCCATCCCCACCACCTCGATAACCACTGCCTCCACCTTTGCCACCACTGCTAGATCCAGACTAAGCCTAGTTGATAGTGATGTTCCTGCCCTCAAGGTTCTACCCATTCTTAGGGTTCAGTTTAGGTTTAGGTTTAGGTTTATTAGGTTTTAGGTTTAGGTTTATTTTTTATATTATTTAAGTAGTTTAGGTTTTGGTTTAGGGCTTGAGGTTTAGGGTTTAGGGTTTAGGGTCTAGGGTTTAGGGTTAGAGTTTATGGTTTAGGGTTTAGGGTTTAGGGTTTAGGGTTTAGGGTTTAGGATTTATGGTTTAGGGTTTATGGGTTTTTTAAAAAAAAAAATTAAGTTACCTAGTAGGTTTAGCTTTATTTAGTTTATTTAGTTAATTTTTATTTATTTTCGCTTATTTTATTTTTATTTTTTATTTAGCTTTATCTTTTTATTTTTATTTAGTTAGGTTATTTATTTTTTTTATTTATTTATTCATTTAGGTTTTAGTTTATTTTTTAGGTTTATTTTTAGGTTTATTTTAGGTTTTTTTTGTTAGTTTTATTTTTATTTTATTTTTTAGGTTTAGGTTTTATTTTTTATTTTTAGGTGTAGGTTTAGGTTTTTATATTATTTTTTATGTTTAGGTTTTTGGTTTATTTTTAGGTTTTATATTTTAGTTTAGGTTTAGGTTTATTTTAGTTTATTTTATTTAATTTGGTTTGGGTTTATGTTTAGGTTTCATTTATTTTATTTTAGGTTTAGGTTTATTTATTTTAGTTTAGTTTAATTTAGTTTAGGTTTAGGTTGATTTTACTTTTATTTTATCTTTATATTTTAGGTTTTTTTTTTAGTTTAGGGTTTAGGTTTTATTTTTTATTTATTTTAGGTTCTATTTTTAGGTTTATTTTTTAGGTTTAGGTTTTTATTTAGTTTTTATTTTATTTTATTTTAAGATTATTTTTTATTTTATTTCGTTTAGGTTTTATTTTATTTAAGTTTTTTATTTTTAGGTTTATTTTTTAGTTTAGTTTAGGTTTTTATTTATTTATTTTTGTTTAGTTTTATTTTTTATTTTGTTTATTTTTAGGTTTAGGTTTAAGTTTAGGTTTAGGTTTAGGTTTTAGTTTAGTTTTTTTTTTTATTTTATTTTACTTATTTTATTTTAGTTTTATTTATTTTATTTTTAGGTTTTATTTAGTTTAGGTTTAGGTTTTTAGGTTTTAGGGTTTATGGTTTAGGGTTTAGGGTTTGGGGTTTGGGGTTTAGGTTTTTTTCAAAAAAGGAAAAATTTTATTGCCACAAGAAAAGGATTAGAAAGTCCTTAAAAGGGATAAATCTCCAAAACTAATGCTCAAAGAGCTACAATAAAGCCTAAAGAGATAAATCCCTAAGAGAAAAGAAAAGAAAAAAGGAAAAGAAAAGTCAACAATAACACCCTCGAGTATCACAAACCACTTGTAAGAACCCAAGATCTGAAAAAAAAACCTGCAAGAAACTTAAGTAGAGATAATCTAAGAGAAAAGATGAAAAAATGTAAGAACATAGAGAGAGAAAAGAAATAAAATCCACAACAAGGCTCACTTCAATCAACTAAAGCAACAAAATTTGTGAGCATCAAACTCAAAAGAAGGTTTCTGATCTCAAATAATGCTACCAAAAAGAAACATCCCATCACAACCAAACTTACCTGACTAAGCTCATAATAACCACAAACTTCAATACATTAAAGTTCTAATACCTGCCATCAAACCACTAACACAAAGAAATAGCAGGAGCAACAACAACCCAAACAAAAAAATAGCCACCAGCAACAAGCCAGAACAAGGGTAAAACAACAACCACAATAAGCAACCCAATCACGACCACCAAAAGGACCACAACAACCACCATCAAACCAAGCGGCAAAAAGCCACCAAAATCAAGGGAAGAAAAGCCAAAAGGACCAACCAAACCAAACTATACCACCAAAAGGGAAGGAAGTTTGAGCAAAACCTAAAACCCAACTAGCTCAAAGAAACTAGGGAAGCAACACAAAAACAAATGGCAAAACCATAAGCACCAAAAGCCAACAAAGCCAAAGAAAGCCAACCACTTGAAAGAAAATCCAAACAAGCCAAAACAATACCCAAAGTAGGAGACAAGGCACCAATCACCCAAGTGCCAGGACAAAGGCCAACAAAACAACTAGGCCAAACCATCCAAAGGAAAATCAAACAGCTAAAGAAAAATAACAAAATTCTAAAAGAATCTAACATATGGTAGACCAGATTTATCTAAATTAGACAAACCTTGTAAACAAAGTAAAGTTTGAGAGATCGCACCCCCAAACTAGCTAAAAAATCAACACAAGAGTTACCTTCTCTTAAAATATGTGTAATTTTAAAAGAAAGTTTAGGGATAATAGCTTTAATATTTTTAATTAAATAGAAAAGCCCAGCATTACCATTATGGTTAGAATTGATCCTAGCAACAACCATCTTAGCATCATATTCCAACCAAATAGCCTAAAAATTTCTCTCTAAACAAAGCTTAAGAGCATAAAAAATAGCCATCAATTCAACAAAATTAACTAATTTAGTAGACAGAGGAGTGGAAAATGCAATGATAATATTCTCATGATTGTTTCTAAAAGTACCACCACAATTCGACTTGTTATATGCAACAGATCCATTAGTATTAATTTTAATGCAAAAATTAAGAGGCTTAATCTAATGAATAATTTTAAATTTAGGAGATGAGTCACAATATGGAAAATGGATACCCAATTTAGAGGCAACAAACTTACACCCTCTAAAATTAGTACTACTGAGAAGAGCAGCCTTATGTAAAGAAAAAATCTTTTCTTTAGTCCTAGCAATAATCCTCTTATGGTTCATAGGCACATCATGATGTTTAGCATCATTTCTATCAAGCCAAATAAACCAAATCAAAGTAATAGCCACCATAATTTTGATATGCCCTTTAATAGTATTAAGAAAATAAGAATCCAAATGTTGCATTAACATTAAATTTCCATTAAAATAACTTAAATTAAATAAATCCTCAAACCAACTCTAAACTTTAGAGGCAATGGTACCATTAACAAAAAACATGATTAATATTCTCAATATGAAAACAACACATGCATTTGGAAGGTAGATAATAACCTTTGTCCCAAAGTAAAGTCAATAATAATATAATCCCTTAAAATTATCCACAAGAATGAGTAAGAAGTAGGAATAATATTATTCCAAATTTAAAGAAAAATAGGAGAAGTAGATTTTTTAACTTTAAGATAATGCCAAGTATCTTTAAAAGAAAATTCTCCATTACTAGAAAATTTAAAAAGAATTTCATCCAAGAAATTACCATCAATAGGAATATTAATGATGTTATTACTAATGAAATTAGGAATCAACTCATTTAAAAGAGAGAAATTCCATTCCCCATTGTAAATAAAATGACTAACTTTAGAGTAGAAGTAGAATGGGTATTAGGCAAAAAATCATTGGAAAAGTCCCCCTGTCTAGTTATCTTGCCAATAAAAGGAAGACCCATTATTAATACCCCAAAAAATGAGAGGTTCCACTTTCCATTTAATATCACAGAGCCATTTTCAAACAATAGAATCACCATGTTTATAATTGCAAATCAAAGGATGCTTACCTTTGTAATATTTAAATTTCATAAATTTTTCCCAAAGACTTTCATTTTTCCTAAAATTCCACCAAAGTTTTGAAGAAGAAACCTTGGTGGAGTCCATCAAAAGATCACACCCAAGGCCACCATCATAAAAGTACCACACATATTGGACCAAGAAGTCCAATGAAGACTTTGGCAATTCCTAGAACCCCAAAAAACTTATTAAAAGTCTTTTAATCCAGATAAGAATAAGAGAAGTAGGAAAAATATGAAGCAACATATAAAAAGGAAGAGAATAAAGAATACTTTTAATAACAATTAATCTACCACCAAAAGATAAAAAAAAAGACATTCAAGGGTAGAAATGTTATTTTGAATATTATGAATTACCTCATCAAAGAGATGGGATCTCTTATGACCACAATATAAAGAGGAGCCTAAATATTTAATAGGAAGATAAAAACTAGTGATATCCTTTATTTTATTAATTCTATGAACATAAATAGAAGTAGAAGTGATAAAATAACTTTTATGAGTACTAATCAAAAGGCCACTTTCCCTTTCAAATTTATTTAAAAAACCCTTAAGCTTATAACACAAGCTAATACAAAATATTATGAAATCATCAGCAAAGCTTAAATGAGAGATAGCCAAACCACCAAGATTCTTGAAATACATACTAGAATTCTTCTAAAAAAAAGATTAAGCCAACAAGACTAATATTCAATTGCAATAATAAAAAGCGATAGAGAAAGAGGGTCATCTTGTCTTATACCTTGAGAGGAATTAAGAAAACCAAAGTATTCATCATTGATAACCAATGAAAACCTAACATTTCTAATTATATTGTTAACCAAAGAAATTAAATGATTAGAAAAACAAAATAAAGCTGGAATGCTATTAAGAAAATCCTAAGAAATGTTATCATAAGCTTTTGTGATGTCAAGCTTAAAAAGTAAATTGCCACCTTTAGTTTTAACATTCAAATCATGAATCATTTAGTGAGAAAGCAAGATGTTATCTGAGATAGTTCTATCTTTCACAAAGCTAGTTTGATTTAGAGAGATAATCTTTGGATAAAACTTACTAACCATATTAGTCAAAATTTTAGAAATCAATTTATTGAATAAAGTACAAAGACTAGTAGGTCTAAAGTCATTCCAAAAGTCAAGAGTATTTTTCTTAGAAATAAGAATAATAGAAATGCTAGAGAAATATTTAGGAATAGAATTCCTTTCAAAAAAATCCTCAACAACATTAAGAAGATCAGCTTTAATAATGAACCAAGCTTTTTGAAAGAATTAAGTAGTGTAACCATCTGGCCCTACAATAAAATCAGCATTCATTAAGAATATTAAAAATTTCTTCATCATAAGGATGAGTAACCATTCACTCATTATCCTCTATAAACAAAATAAAAGGGATGATAGAGAGATTGGATTAATGCTTAAGTAGATAATTTTTATTTAAAAGATCTTTAAAATAATTAATAGTAGAAGAAAATATATCCTTTTTTTGGTAAGCTAAGAACTATTAAAGTTCTTGATTTTATGAATGCGACCAAGAGCTCTCCTTTTCATTACCAAAGCATGAAAATATTTAGTGTTTCTTTCCCCTTCAAAAAGATGCTTAGAGGAAACTTTTTGTATTCAATAAGTCTCCTCCATATCCAGAAACTTAATGAGCTTATCTTTAGCTTCAGTAAGATTAAAATAAAAAGAAGAATCACTAATACAAGTTCTTCCAAATCTTTCACCTTTTGTTCCATATTCTTGATATTATCAAAAAGAATTTTAAAATTGTTTATGTTATTATGCTTAATCCTTCTAAGCTTAAGCCAAAACCTCATCATACCAAATACAAAATCATCAGGAGAAAGAGGAGTGCACCAATTATAAGCATTAACATCATGAAAACTTTATCTTGTAACCACATATTTTGAAAATAAAATTTTTTAATGATATTGTTGTTATGAACAACATCCTTAATAGAAACAAAAAGAGGAGCATGATCTGAGAGAGTTCTACTAAGATGCTCAACCAAAGTTACTGGCCAACATTTTTAACCAATAATTATTAAATGAAGCACGATCCAATCGTTGCCACAATATATGATTATTCCAAGTCAATTGAGAACCAATGAAACCAACATATTGAAGATTTCAATCCAAAATCATATTTGCAAAATCTTCCATTGAATGTAAATTCAATAAAGAACCTCCTTTCCTTTCATTCAAAGAAAGGACCGTAATGCAATCCCCACCAACAATCCAAGAATCATTAACAATAGAAGCAAAACTAGATAATTGATCCCAAAGAATTCTCCTCTCTAACTTGTTACAGGAAGCATAAACAAAAGAGCCAAAACATGATAATCACCAAATGAAATATCCACATTAATAACTTGATGAAAATCATTAATAACATAATTAGTAAGAGAATTATTCAAAAATAACCAAATCTTCTTATTTCTATTGAAATAAAAGTTGCTAAAACTAATCATCCTAACTGCATGCATTATTTTAGAAGAAAAAAATAAGAGGTTCAAGAATAACCAAGAAACCAACATTATAAATTCTACAAAGATTCCTAATTCTATTCCTAATAGAAAGAGTACCAATGCCCCTCACATTCCAAATAAGAAAGTTAAACATTAATTTTTATTAGGCAAAGAAGATGAAGAAGATCGAGTAGATCTAGAAACTTTAGAAGGATAATTTTAAAACTATTTTTTTTATTTTCACAAAAATAGTTTGAAAATTGGTGTAATTCTCCATTGATTCATCATTAGAAAAGTTTTATCATTAGAATTAACAACAGATTTAGGAGAAGATCTCATTTGACAAGAAGACAAATCCTCTTTGTCCATTAAAGGAGAATTATTACTAAGCAAAGTACCATCCAGAATAACAGTTAAAAAAAGGGGTTGAAACAGATTTATTAAGCAAACAAACACTTGGCTGCACATTATAAAGAAGCTCCATACCATCATTCTTGCCCAAATTCAAAGAAGATAAAACAAGATTTTCTTTTAATGATTCTCTTAGGCAAAATAACAAAACCATTTTCTAGATTTTTAGCAACACAAATCTCCTTAGAATCTGAAACTAAAATAAAAAAAATCATCCACTTGCAAATTTTTAGGAATAATAAAAATAATAGTAGTTGAAACTTGATTACTCTCCAAAACAGTTTCAGAAGCATTTTAACAAGCTTATCACTACCACTTACATTGGGAACACCATTAGAAACATTAGGAACAACATTAGAAACTTCAATAATTTCATTCATAGCACCATTATCCTTTTCATTTAAAGCAGTTTTTCTTTTATCACTTTTTAAATCTCCAATTTTTCCAGCAACCTTAGCATTTTTAACCACTTTCTTCCCAAGATGTGGATGAGTAACAAAACATTATGAGACATCATGGCCATGAGTTTTGTAGTGATTGTAGAAAGCTCAGCTAGTTTTTTAATTTCCAAATCAGAGCAAATAATAGCCAAAACACCTTTGAAGGTTGTATGAATCAGGTTTAAAGAAATATCAAAAAAGTTGAAGAATCCTTACCAGATAAGGCAACTTTGAAGGATTTAAAGGTTTAAAGTTTAAAAAATTGGCTTGGGCTTTTAGTTAGTTTTCCCAAGTATTTAGGCGATTCCATGGCAAATGGTGCCACTTAAGAACAAACAAGGATCACCAAAAAAAAAAAAGAAATTTCTAAAACTAATGAAAATGATGAAAAGGAAAATGATTCAAGAATCCAAACCTCAGGGATGAGAATAACTTTAGGGTTTTAGAGGGGGGAGGGTTGGGGGGTTTTAGTTTTGGTTTTGATTTTTTAATTTTGTTTTGTATTTTCATTTTTAGGATTAGGGTTTAGGGTTTAAGGTTTAGGGTTGTAAGTTTTAGGGTTTAGGGTATAGGGTTTAGAGTTTTAGGGTTTAAGGTTTAGAGTTTAGGGTTTGGGGTTTTAGGTTTTAGGTTTTATGGTTTAGGGTTGTAGGTTTAGGGTTTAGGGTTTAGGTTAGGGTTTTTTTATTTTTTTATTTTTTTATTTTTATTTTTTAAAATTAAGTAAACTGGTAGTTTAAATTTATTTAATTAATTTTTATTTATTTTAGTTTATGTTATTTCTTATTTTTATTTAGGTTTATTTTTATTCAAATTTAGTTTAGTTTATTTATTTTAGGTTTATTATTTTAGTTTAGGTTTTTTATTTTAGTTTATTTTTTAAGTTTAGGCTTTGATTTAGGTTTATTTTTTTACTTTTGTTTTATTTTTATTTTATTATTTTGGTTTAGGTTTTATTTTTTATTTTTTGGTTTAGGTTTAGGTTTTTATATTATTTTTTTAAGTTTATGTTTTAGTTTTTTATTTTAGGTTTATTTTTAGGTTTTATTTTTTAATTTAGGTTTAGGTATATTTTTAGTTTATTTAATTTAGGTTTAGGTTTTGGTTTAGTTTATTTTAGGTTTAGGATTAGGTTTTATTTATTTTAGTTAAGTTTATTTTAGTTTATGAAATGTTTATTCTATTTTTGTTTTAGGTTTAGGTTTTTTTATTAGTTTAGGGTTTAGATTTTATTTTTTATTACTTTTAAGTTTTATTTTTAGGTTTATTTTTTTTTGGGTTTATTTTTTATTTATTTTATTTTTTATTTTAGGATTATTTTATTTATAATTTAGCTTTAGTTTTATTTCATTTAGGTTTTTTTATTTTTAGTTTATTTCAAGTTTTTATTTATTTTATTTTAGTTTTGTTTTAAATTTTTATTATATTTTTATTGGGTTTAGGTTTAGGTTTAGGTATTAGTTTATGTGTTTATTTTATTTTATTTATTATTTTTTATTTTTGGTTTAGGTTTATTTATTTATTTTATTTTAAGGTGTTATTTAGTTTAGGTTTAGGTTTTTAGCTTTTTAGGGCTTCGGGTTTTAGGTTTTGTTTAGGGTATAGGGTATAGGGTTTAGGGTTTGGGATTTAGGGTTTATGGTTTATGGTTTAGGGTTTAAGGTTTAGGGTATAGGTTTTATGGTTTAGGGTTTAGGGTTTAGTGTTTAAGGTTTTAAGGTTTAGAATTTTGGTTTAGGGTTTAGGGTTTATGGATTTTAAGGTTTAGGGTCTAGGGTTTAAGGCTTAGGTTTTAGTTTTAGGGTTCAAGTTTTAGTTTAGGGTATAAGGTTTTTGGTTTTCTTTTTAATAAAGAATAAATTTATATTTAACATTTTCTCTTTTTTATTTCATCAACCAAGTAACACACCAAGTTTTTTATAACACAAGCGACGACATTAATCAAAAATGAGCGCACAAAGAATAAATAAAAAATTCTAGATTAAAAGATAGAGTTCCATATGCAGTAGATCTGATCGACTGATCTTCAGTTTCTCCAGTTCCCATAAGAACCTCTGAGGCCTCTCAAGTAGCGAGATCCACTATCATATACTTGATCTCTCCCTCCGTGGCAGTAACTTCTATCATTCCTCCCACCTCCATAAGCACCACTAGTCTGACCACCACCTCCATATCCATTAGCACCACCAGATCCCCCACCACCATTGTGATAATCACTGCCTCTGCCTTTGTCTGTCCTAGATCTAAAGCCAGTTGATGGTGATGTTCTTATCATCAAGGTTCTATTCTTAGGGTTTGGGTTTAGGTTTAGGTTTATTAGGTTTATTAGGTTTTAGGGTTTATGTTTATTTCTTAATTTATTTAGTTACTTTAGATTTAGGTTTATGGTTTGGGGTTTATGGTTTAAGGTTTAAGGTTAGGGTTTAGGGTTTAAAGTTTAGGGTTTAAGGTTTTAGGGTTTATGGTTTAGGGTTGTAGGTTTAGGGTTTAGGATTTAGGGTTTATGGTTTATTTTTTATGTTAAGTAAACTGGTAGGTTTAAGTTTAGTTAGTTTATTTAATTTATTTTTTATTTATTTAAGTTTTATTTTTTATTTTTATTTAGGTTTATTTTTTATTTTCTTTAGTTTATTTATTTATTTTAGACTTATTTATTTTAGTTTTGGTTTTTTATTTTAGTTTATTTTTTAGGTTTAGGTTTAGGTTTATTTTTTAGTTGAGTGTTATTTTTATTTTAGGTTTAGGTATTTGGTTTTTATTTTAGGTTTATTTTTAGGTTTTATTTTTTAGTTTAGGTTTAGGTTTATTTTTAAGTTTTATTTTTTAGTTTAGGTTTTGGTTTATTTTTATTTTATTTTATTTAGTTTTGGTTTAGGTTTAGGTTTAGTTTATTTTAGGTTTAGGTTTATGTTTTATTTATTTTAGTTTTGGTGTGGGTTTATTTTATTTAGTTTATTATTTTTTTTGTTTAGGTTATTTTTAGTTTAGGGTTTAGGTTTTATTTTTTTATTTATAATAAAACTAAAATAAAAAATAAATAAATACCTAAATAAAACTAAAACAAAATAAACCTAAAAAATAAAAAAACCTAAACATAAAATAAAAAATAAAATAAAATAAAACTAAATTAAAACCTAAACTTAAAATAAATATAAAAATAAATAAACTAAAAAAAGAAACCTAAACCAAAATAAACTAAACTAAAATAAATAAAACCTAAAATAAACAAAACCTAACCCTAAAGAACGATCGATCCGATCTGCTGCTTATGGAACTATGTCTTTATAGTAGAGATGGTTCTAGTTATCTAAGGTTTTTGATTTGCCCTATGCGTGCTCAATTTTTATCTATGTCATCGCTTGTTTCATAGAAAACTTGGTGTGTTACTTGGTTGATGAAATCGAAAAGAAGAAATGTTGAATCTAAATTTGTTCCTATTAAGAAAACAAAACCCACAAACCCAACACAGAACCCTAAACTTAAAACCTAAACCCTAAACCTTCACACCTAAACTCTTAAAACCCTAAACCCTAACCCCTAAACCCTAAACCCTAAACCCTAAACTTTAGAAGCATAAAAGCCAAACCCTAAACCCTAAAACCTAAATCCTAACCCCCTACCCTACCCTAAATCTAAACCCAAACCCTAAACCTTAAACTAAACCTTACTCCTAAACCTACCTATAACCTACCATCCAAACCTTGAAGCTACTAAACCTAAACTAAATAAACCTAAAATAAAATAAATAAAAACCTAAACAAAATATATAATAAGATAAAATAAACATAAACTAAACAGGCCCAACCTAAATAAAAATAAAATAAAACTAAACTTAAAATTAAATAAACCAGACTAAAAGAAATAAAACCTAAACATAAACATAAAATAAACTAAACATAAACCTAAACCTAAAGTAAATAAAATAAAATAAAATAAAATTAAACTTAAACCTAAACTAAAAAAGAAAGCTATAAATAAACTTAAAATAAAAAACTAAAACCTAAACCTAAGAAAAAAAATCAAAACCTAAACCTAAACCTAAAAATAAAAAAAATTAAAACCTAAACCTAAAAAAATAAAAATAAAACTAAACTAAGAAATAAACCTAAAACTAAACGTAAACATAAAAACTAAAATCAAAATAAAACTAAATTAAAAAATAAACTTCAAACTAAACCTAAACCTAAAAAAATAAACTAAAATCAGAGCATAAAAAAATAAATAAACATAAAATAAATAAACTAAACTAAATAAAAAATAAACCTAAATAAAAATAAGAAAAAAAATAAACTAAATAAACCGAAACCTACGAGTTTACTTAATTTTAAAGAAATAAAATAATAAAAATAATAAAAAAAACCTTTACCCTAATCCCTATACCCTGAACCTTAAGCCTTAAACCTATAACCATAAACCCTAAACCCCAAACCCTAAAACCATAAACCTTAAACCTAAACCCTTAATCCTAAAACCTAAACCCCACCGTGACTTACACAAACACAGACCCTAAATCCCAAAGACTAAATCCTAAACCCCAAACCTTAAACCCTAAACCCTAAAAACCTAAAAACCTAAACCTAAGTAAAATAAAAAGATTTTGGCTCTAAATGATTAGCCAAAATTTCTCTAATATAGATAAAATTTTATGAGCTTTATATGGCATAGTAAACTGCCTATCTCAAGTTTCATAGAGATGCTAAAGGGTAGCTTTCTGTTCATGGACAAATGAAGAATGAATCTACTTAAGTTCAGATACCTAAGTGTCCATTTGTGAGTAATCCTCTTCTATAACTGAGATAGCCTATTTAATAAAAGAACTCATCTCTAATCGATATTGTCTTCTTAACTGTAGGTCTTTCAATTTAGCAGATATGTTGAGGAGCTAAATCTGTGCTTTAAAAAGCTCTCTTTAGTATGATTTCAATGCTTTAAGAGTGTGCTCAAGATGTTGGGGAATTAGGGAGACTTGATGCAAAGTATTACTGAATGAGATTTTTACAATAGTGATTGTAACTGATAAAATCTCTTGATAAGTAGTGCATAACTAGAATAATTCAAACTCAATATCTCTATACAGGGATTTCCAAAACTATAGCTCTCCTACCTTGAGACTCAACACAGCAACATAATGTAACAAATAATTTGCTTAAAAATAAAAGCAAGAAAGCTCAAGTAAAACTCCTAAGTCAATGCTTAAAAAGAGGCGGCATAGTGTTATGAGAGATTTATGACACTCATAGATTTTTTCTGATATCCAAAATATGATTTAAGAGAGATTTTGGATCCAAACATCGTATCTATCATCCTTTCTATTTTTCTTTTATTGGTAGAAGTGTTACTTCATTTAGATGTACTCATTTGAATTTGATTTAATGGTGGAAAGAATAATTCCTACATTTGATGACATTCTTTTAGGTCTAAGAATTTTTGATGTTATTTAAAATCTAAAGTTTGTTAAAAAGCCACATGCAAATTAATTTTATGTAAAACTCTAAACAATTGATCTTTGTAGGATAAAGACAAATATTTTTTTTAACAATAATTTCATTTCAACCATGTAATAACTTGTTTCAATCTTTCAATCTCTATTTCTAGTAGATTTTTTGTTTAGAAGTATGTTTTACTTTATAAATCCCAATCCTCCAGGCAACCAAACCCTAAAACAAACCATAAACCAAAACTCTAAAACCTACAACTACCCTAAACCATAAACCCTAAAACCACAGACCCAAACTTAAATCTAAACTAAACCCTAAACCTAAACTGAGCCAAACCCTAAACTCTAAACCAAATCTAAACCATAAACCCTACAAACCTTAAGCCCTAAACCGTGAAACCCTAAACCCAACCTAAACCCTGAAACTAAACACCCAATGACCTGAGACCAGACACACTAAACTCTAAACCCTGATCATAACTCATGGGCCATAAAGACCTGACCAAGATCCTGGGCCCTAGGCCTTGGCTAACACCTGGCTGTCCTGGGCTAAACCTGGGCCTGACCCTAGGCCACTGAGGCCAGGAGCCAGGCTGAGCCTGGGCCCTACCTTAAATCATCTCACTGGGCCTAAACTAGCCACTAAATCTTGGGCCCTACTGGGCTTGGGGCCAGGCCCTAAATCCTAAAACCTAAATGCCACCCTAAACTAGATAAACCTAAAAATAAAATTAAACCTACATAAAAATTTAAATAAAATAAAACTTAAATTTAAACCTAAACATAAACCTAAATAAAATAAAATTAAAATAAAATAAATAAAGACATAAACTAAATAAAATAAAATAAACTTAAGAATAAAAAAACATAAATAAAATAAAACATAAAATAAAATAAAACCTAAATAAACAAAAAAATAAACTAAAATAAAACCTAAAATAAATAAAATAAAACTTAAATAAAACTAAACCTAAATCAAATAAAATAAATATAAACCTAAACTAAAATAAATACCTAAACCTAAACCAAACCTAAAATAAATAAAATAAAATAAACTTAAAATAATGCCTAAACTAAAAAATAATACCTCAAAATAAACCTAAAATAAAACTTAAAACCTAAACCTAAAAATAAAATAAAAAGCCTAAACCTAAAAAAACAAAAAGTAAAACCTAATCCTAAAAATAAAATAAAATAAACCTTAGCTAAACCTAAAACTAAACATCAACATAAAAAATAAACTAAAAAAAAAACCTAAACTAAAATAAATAAACCTAAAATAAATAAACTAAACTAAATAAAAATAAAAATAAACTTAATTAAAAATAAAAAATAAACAAATATACTAAAAAATAAAAACCTATCGATTTATTTAAATTAAAAAAAAAACCTTAAACCCTAAACCCTAAACCTTAAACCTAAAACCTAAAAAGTTAAACCCTAAAACCCTAAACCATAAACTGTAAACCATTAACCCTAACCTTAAACCCTAAACCCTAAACCTAAATGTAAAGTAACTAAATAAATTTAAAAATAAACCTAATAAACCTAAACCTAATCCTAAACCCTAAGAATGGGTAGAACCTTAACGGTAGGAATATCACCATCAACGAGGCTCAGTCTAGATCTGGCGGTGGAGGCAAAGGCAGAGGTGGTGGTTGTTATAGTGGTGGTGGGGGATCTGGAGGTGTTGGTGGATATTAAAGTGGTGCTTTGGGCAATGGAGGTTATAACTGTGGTGGTAGCAGAGGGAGAAATAGGGGATATGATGATGGATCCTGCTATTTGAGAGGCCAGGGTAGTTGATCTGAACTAGAGCGAAGAGCGATATCTCTGCTTATGGAACTATGTCTTTACAATAGAGACAATTCTAGCTATCTAGGGTTTTTGATTTCCTCTATGCGTGCTCATTTTTAATCTATGTCCTCACTTGTGTCTTAGAAAACTTGGTGTGTTACTTGGTAGATGAAATTGAAATGAAGAAATGTTGAATCTAAATTTGTTCTCTGTTAAAAAAAAACTAAAAACCCAAACCCTAAACTAAAACTTGAACATTAAACCTCAGCTAACTCTAAACCCTAAATCCTAAAACCACTAAACTAAACTCTAAACCCTAAACCCTAAAACTAAAACTAAACCACCCTACCCTAAACCCCAAACCACAACCACCTGCCCCACCCTATGCCACTCCTACTAACCTAAACCCTAAAAGCTAAAAAGACCTGGACTAAATAAAACCTAAAATAAAATAAAATAAAAAATTTAAAAGAAATAACATAAGAAATAAAATAAAATAATACATAAACTAAAACCTAAACCTAATCCCAAAGAAAGAAACTAAACTAAAAATAAAATAAATAAAAACTAGAGTAAAACCTAAATAAAATAAAAATCCAAAATAAAATAAAATAAAATAAAAGTAAATAAAACCTAAACCTAAAAATAAATATAAAATAAAACCTAAACTAAAAACCTAACCCTAAAAGATTAAAATAAATAAACTAAACTAAAATGATCTAAAATAAATAAAACTTAAATCTAAATATAAAATCTAAACCTAAACCTAAACAAAATAAAATAAAATAAACTAAAAATAAACCTAAACTTAAACAAAAATATAAAACCTAAAAATAAACCTAAAATAAAAACCTAAAACCTAAATAATTAAAATAAAATAAAAAACTAATCAGACCAAAATAAAAAATAAAACTTAAACATAAAAATAAAATAAAATAATACTAAATTAAAGATAAACTTTAACCTAATAAAATAAACTAAAATAAATAAACTAAACTTCATAAAATAAAATAAACCAAAGTAAAAATAAAATAAACTAAAATAAATAAAATAAACTAAAACCTGGGTTTACTTTCTTTTAAGAAAATAAAAAAACCTTAACCCTAAACCCTAACCCTAACCCCTAAACATACAACGCTAAACCCTAAACCCTAAACCCTAAACCCTAAAACCCTAAACCCTAAACCCTAGACACTAAATCGAAATGCTAAACCATAAACCCTAAACCTTATCATGTTCAGCAGGGTGCTTTTGGAGTTATTTTGCTGATTATTTTGGCTAACCTCATATACCCAACTTGCCAGGAGAGAAATTGCAATTTCCTGTTCAATTTTATTATTTTTTTGAAGGTTTGGACTTAATTAATGGCTTATCAGTTTGCCTTTACTGAGGATGTGTGTTTAGATGCTAACCCAATCATCATCTTTATTTAGAAGGATTTTTTTGTTGATTGAACCCATTTAGTTTCTATTTTACATCTATGCTTTTTAATGGAGCAATTGTAATTTTGTTTCCACTATTAGCTTTTGGATTTTTGGGTCCTTTGTCTAGCAAGTTGTCTTTATGATTGTTGGTTGTTTCTTGCCTTTTGATTTTCTAATTATTTTTTCTATTAATATCTGGGCTGTAGTTGATCTCTCCTGCTACTGTTTTATCCCTCTTGGTTCTGTTAGAATTGTGCAGATCATTGTGATTATGCTTTTTCTTTACTTGATTTTAACCTATGCACTGTTTACTCTAAATGGATGGACTTATGGCCAGCTTGCTGGCTATTACTATCATGACTGTTGGCAGAACTAGACTATTGAGTTTGATGCTAAGTAAGCTATTTCTAGGGTGTTATCTCTAATTGTCTTTTATTGGAATTATTTGTGGTGGGGAGCCTTTACCATTTCTTCTAATCTGTATTCCCATCTCTTCTCGATAGACTGCAATTCTGGTAATTTGGGGGTATGTTATCTTCCTTTACACTTCGGCTTCTTCTCTGACAGGAGGTTGTTCTGTCGCATTACTTAAATTCATTGGACTTCCTTTTCTAGGAAATATCCACAGGTTGTTCTTGGGTTGTTTACCAAGACTGTATATTTATTATTGTCATATAAGTTTGGGATGGAGTTAATACCATGCTTTTGTATTTGCTTGGCTGGATTTCAATAGGTATTACATCTTAGTTGTTTCTCTATGGTGGGTCTTCTTGTTGGTCTCATTAAACCATTAGATCTGGTTATAAATATGGTTGACCTGACAATGATGGCTCTCTTTCATTTGTGTTGGGATTATCATGCCATGGGGCCTAATATGATGACATATATTTAGCATGGGAACCTCTTATCCATTCTGCTCTTTGTTGCTCCTTCTTCTACGTATGGCTTTGCTTATGTTTTCGGTATTAAGGCTCAAAAGATCTTCTTCAAATGGTGGCTATACAAGTTTTTTTTGCTATGATGATGATTTCACTCCCTTTTAGTTTGGTAGTAGCTCTTCTGATGTAACCCTTTTGCTAAAGTTTGGATGCTCATATTTATATCTGCCCCAACTTGGTGTGACTGAGCCTGAGCCTTCTCTATCACACTTCTTTACTATCATTCTCAGATTATGCTATTTTTAGTTATCTTTTTGTCTATATTACCTTAACTGCTCTAACTTCTTTTTTTCTACAATCTTGCAGGTGCTTCTCTCTTGTCATCTTGCAGGTTTTCTCTATAGTGTCATGCATTCTCACATCCTGCAGAGCATTGGCCCTAATCTTCCATTGGCTTCTTATGTTAATCAATTTATATCTTTTGCTTGCTTTTTTTTTTACTTTTGGCTATACTTAGATAGGTGATTTACTTCCTAGGCTGAATGTAGCTCTTTGAGCAGCAGTTCTGGACTTTATCCCCTTTAAGGCCCTTGTAACCCTCTTTTTGTGGCAATAAAATTCCCCAATATGGGGTATCCCAAAAAAAAAAACCCAAAATCCTACAACCTTAAACCCTAAACCCTAAACCCTAAACCCCAAACCCTAAATCATAAACCCTAAACTAACCTTAAACCCTAAACCCTAAAACCCTAAAGCAACCTAAACTCTAAAACCCTACTAAACTATCCTAAAAATTAAAATAAAACCTTAAATAAAATAAAACTAAAAAAATAAAAACCTAAAGCTAAAATATTCTTTAAAATAAAACCTAAGATAAAAAAAAATAAACCTAAAGTATAAACTAAAATAAACCTAAAAAAAATAAAATAATTAAAGAAATTTAACATAAACTAAACTAAAATAAACTAAATTAAATAAATAAAACCTAAACATAAATAAACCTAAACCTAAACTAAATATAATAAACAAAATAAACCTAACCTAAACTAAAAATTATAACCTAAAATTAAACCTAACATAAAAACTTATAACCTAATCCTAAAAAAAATAAAATAAAAACCTAAACATAATTCTACAAATATAAAATAAAACCTACTAAACATAAAAATAAACCTAAACTGAACTAAAAATAAACTAAAATAAAACCAAAACTAAAATTAATAAACTAGAATAAATAAACTAAACTAAATAAAAAATAAAATAAAATAAACTAAAATAAATTAAAACAAACTAAATAAACCTAAACCTCTATACATAATTAAAAAATGAAAATAAAATAAAAATAAAACTAATCAGGAAAAAATAACCCACTAAACTCTAAAATAATCTTAAACCTAAAGCATAAACAACCTAAAACCAAAACCTAAAATAAAATTAAAATAAAAAAACCTAAAAAAAAATTAAACTAAAAACATAAAAAAAAACCTAAACCTAAAAAATAAAATGAAATAAAAAAACATAAACTAAAATAAATAAATAAATAAACCAAAGTAAATAAAAAAAAAACCTAAATACAAATAATAATTAAATAATATAAAATATATATAAAAAATAACTAAATAAACTAAAAACCTAAACATACAGGTTTGCTTAAATTTTTTTCTTAAAACCTACTCTAAACCTAAACCCTAAATCCTGGACACCCTAAACCCTAAACCTGGGCAAAACTAACCTAAACTCACCCCACCATAAACCCTAAACCCTATAACCTTGCCATCCTAAACCCTAAACCCCAAAACTAAAAAAAACCTAAACTAAATGAAACCTAAAAAAAAAAAATAAACTTAAACCTAAATAAAATAAAACTTAAACCCTAAATGATAAAAAAACTAAACCTAAAATAAGTAAAATTAACCTAAACTTAAACCTAAACTAAAATGAACTAAACTAAAATAAATAAAACATAAACCTAATCCTAAAATATGCTAAACCTAAACTTAAACCTAAACCTAAACTAAATTAAATAAAATAAACTAAATGTAACCTAAACCTAAACTAAAAATAAAACCTAAAAATAAACCTAAACATAAAAAATAAAATGAGATCCTACTAAACCTAAGAATAAAAATTAAAACCTAAACATAAAATAAAATAAAATAAAACTAAATGAAAGTAAACTAAACCTGAGCTTAAAAATAAATTAAAATAAAAAACCCAAACTTAAATAAATAAACTTAAAATAAATAAACTAAACTAAATAAAAATAAAAATAAAAAAAATAAACCTAAATAAAATAAAAAACAAAATATACTAAAATAAATAAAACATAAAATAAATAATTAAAACATAAATCTGTCTTTGCTTAAATTTAAACACAAAACCATGATCACTAAACCTAAACCTAAAGATCTAAACCTAAACCCTAGGCCTGACCACTGGACCTGGGCCCTACCTCCTACCTAAAAGGCCAGGTTGTAAACTTATTGATCTCACTGACCTGATGTTGGACCTAACACCTTGCCCTAGGCCAGCACTAAGTAAAAGAGATCCTGATCCACTAGCCTGATCCTGGGCCTCCCTGGGCCTAGGCCCTAGGCCCTATGCCTGAGGCCCTGGGCCCACAAAACAGCCACCCACCCTCACTGGGCCAAGCCTTGGGCCACCCAGGCAGGCCCAGGCTATGACTTTAGGCTCACAAACTGGGCCTGAGCCATACTGTTATTCCCTAAACCCTAAAGTTAAGGCCTTGCCATCCACCACCCTCCACTCCTAATACTCTCCTACCCCAACCTTCTTGACCATAAACCTACCCTAACCTAAATCCTAAATTATAAATCATGTAAACCTTAGCCACCCTAAACTTAATTGTGCCTAAACTAACCTCCTAAACCCCAATGACCTAACCCCCTAAAGCCTAAACCCTAAACCTTAAAACTCTATATTATTATGGCTGGCTATTCTGCCACGTTGTTGTTTGTTGATCAGGATTATTTTTAAAGTTACTTTTGGTCATCCTTTCTCTCTTTGTTTTGCTTCTGCTGCTAAGAGGAGTTGTGTGACCTGAGGGCTCTTTATTTTTTGGTTGTAACTTGGATAACTCTTTTCCTGCGTCTATCTATCCTTTCTTTAGTGTTATTCTAGATGAGAGTAATGTTGGATGCTTCTGGATTATTATATCTTATGAAAATTGGGTGTGCCTCCTGTGATACTGAGGTTTTATTTTTTCTTTGTGTTCTGAACTGGACGACTGCAAACTACTGGTTAGATGTTTTTTGGACTTGGCTGATGATGAATCTATTAGGGTTCTTATTTGAGACTATCTTTGGTTGTTGGATTATTTATGATCCTAAAGGGATTTTAATTTTTTTATTTTGGCTGTTATATCTAGCTATTTAAACTGGATTCTAATGTCCTTGGATTTGGATTAGTGGCTATTTTCTATGACTTTCCCTTGGAATTTTTTTAATGTTTATGGTTGGATGACTCTTTCTATCTTTCATCTTGAAGGCTCTAAGTCTATTGATTTGAATCCTTGGTCTTGGCTGGTGAACCATCTTTGGTACTGGTGCTCTAGCTAGCTGGTTTGGTGAAAAGAGTATTTACTTTGTGATAATATTCCCGATCTATTTGAGTCGATGTTTAGAATCAGCTACTTACTTTCCCATTCTTCTTTTCTAGTTTCTACCTTCTGGGATTTTCATTTCTGGATTGTGGCTGAACTTCTTCCCTTTCCTATTTTGATGGTTTCCTTACTTCCTAACATTCTTGATGTTAGTCTTACTGTTGCTCTGGATATTATATTTTTGGTTTTTTACTTGTTCATTTAATGAATGACCTTATCAACTAAGGTCATCCTTTTTTCCTTTATTTGGTCTCTGTTTAGTCCTTTTTCCTATATTGTGAGGTTTGCTCCTAGCAACTATGTTAACAATTCTTCGTGGTGGCTTTGGTGGTGCTCCCTCTTTTCTAATGCTTTCCTGGTGGGTTACCTCCTTATCTGGTTTGCTGAGTTTAACATATGTCACTGCTGGGTGTTTTATGGTTATATTTACTATTTGAAGTTTTATGCTGGTTTGTGTGATGATCGTCATTAGATATGGTCTACAAGAGGTATGCTGGCAATGATGGCATTGATCTTTCCCACTCCTTCTTTTGGATGGTAGTGACATATGTAATTGTAACCCTTCACTTGAAGTTTGGATGATTACATATACTGCTGCTCCGTAAGACGATTATAATTTTTCTTGAGCCTTTTTCTTCATCTTTTTACTTCTTTTTGCTCTTTTATTTTATGCTTAATTAACTATTTCATTATTTATGCTCATCCCTTTACAAGCTTGTTGCAAATCTCTGGTATAGGTTGGTAAACTTTTGCTCCTTGATTATGCTGGTTTCAAAAAGAGCAGATGAAGTTTGTTGCTTATTTCAAGGATTATTTTTGGTGGATATCTATTTCTTTTTTTATTAGCATACTTTCATTATCTATTGTATTAGCTAGGGGGCTTATCTCCTTAGGACTTTTTGTAGCTCTTTGAGCATTTACTTAGAGATTTGCCCCCTCTAAGGACTTGATACCTTTTCTTTGTAGCAATAAAATTTTTCTAATTTCCAAAAAAAAACCCCTAAAATGCGTAACCTAAATCCTAAATCTGAACTCTAAAATAAATTAACCCCAAACCCTAAAAACACTAAAGCCTACACCTTAAACCATAAAACCACCCTAAACCCAGCTAGCTAAAAACCTGAGCCCCAAACTAAACGTAAAGCTAAACACTCTAAACCCTAAAACCAAACCCAAACCACAAACCCTAAATCCATCTAAAAAAAACCCTAAAACCCTAAATCCTAAACTTTAAACCCTAAACCAAAACCTAAATCCTAAAAAAGCCAAAAACTGAGCTAAACTAAATAAGACCTAAAAAAAATAAAATAAATACAAAACTAAACCTATAAGATAAAATAATAAATAAAATAAAAACATAAGCACCTAAACCTAAACTAGGCTGAATAAAATAATATAAATAAAAATAAATAAACTAAAATAACTAAACTAAAAAAATAAAATAAACTAAGAATGAAAACCTAAATATAATAAACTAAATGTAAAATAAAATAAAATAAAATAAAATATAAAACTAAACTAAAAAATAAACTACAAATAAAACTAAAATAAAACCTAAAAAAATAAATAAACATAAACGAACACCTAAAAAAAAATAAACTAAATAAAAAATAAAAATAAAATAAATCCAAACAAACTAAAATAAACAAAACTAAAATACATATAAAACCTAAACCTAAACCTAAATAAAAGTAAACCTAAACCTAAACTAAATAAAATAAAATAAATTAAAAATAAACCTAAACCTAAACTAAAAAATAAAACCTCAAAATAAACCTAAAATAAAATCTTAAAACATAAACCAAAAATAAAAAATAAAATAAAAACCTAAACCTAATCCTATAAACAAAAAATAAAACCTAATCCTAAAAAATAAAAAAAATAAAATTCAACTAAAAAATAAAATTCAACTAAAAAATAAACCTAAACATAAACTTAAACCTTATAAATAAATTAAAATACAAAACTTAAGCTAAAATAAATGAACCTACAATAAATTAACTAAACTAAATAAAAATAAAAAATAAACCTAAATAAAAAAAATAATGTATAATAAAATAAATAAAAAATAAACTAAATATACTAAATAAACCTCAACTTTATCGGTTATTTTTTTTTAAAATAAACCTTAAATCCTAAACCCTAACCACTAAAATAAAAAACCACAAACAACCACGCAACTCCAAACCCTAAACCAGAAGGTAAAGTAACAAAATAAATTAAAAAATAAACCTAAACCATAAAACCTAGTAAACCTAAACCTAATCCTAAACCATAAGAATGGGTAGAACCTTGATAGTAGGAACATCACCGCCAACTTGGCTCAGTCTAGATCTAGTGGTGGAGGCGAAGACAGAGGCGGCGATTGTCATAGTGGTGGTGGGGGATCTCGAGGTGATGGTCGGTGCAGTGGTGGTTATGGAGGCGAGAGGAGCGACAGAGGTTACGTCTGTGGTGGTGGCAGAGGGAGAAATAGGGGATATGATGGTGGATCCCACTACTTCAGAGGTTGGGGTGGTTCTGATGGGTAGAGAAAGCGAAGAATATGATCCGATATACTTATGGAATTTTGTCTTTATAGTAGAAATAGTTCTAGTTATCTATGGTTTTGATTTCTATGTGCTCATTTTTATCTATGTCATCTCTTATGTCTTAGAAAACTTAGTGTGTTACTTGGTTGATGAAATCAAAAGAAAATATTGAATCTAAATTTATTCTCTATTATATAAAGAAAAAACCAAAAATCCTAAACCTAAACTAAAACTTGAACCTTAAACCTAAAACCTCAGTAAACCACAAAACCTAAACCCACAAAACCACACAACACTAGGCAAACCACAAAACCACTGAGCCACTAAACCTGACCAAAATAGGCCTAAACCTAAAGCCCTAAAACACACAAACCCTAGACCACTAAACCTAGGCCACTAAAGGAAAACACAGGACCTACAAATAAAAAAATAAATAAATAAAATAAATCAAATAAAATAAATAAAAGATAAATGAAAATATAAACTAAAATTGAACTGAAGCTAAAACCAAAGAGAAAAAATAAACTAAAGATAAGATAAATAAAATAAACAATAAAAGAAAATAAAAAAAAATAAAGATAAAATAGCCAAGATAAAAGATAATAAAGATAAATAAAGAAACTTAAAAAATAAACCTAAAAATGATAATAAGATAAAAGAAAACCATGACTAAAAAAAACCAACCACAAAAAGATAAGGTTAAATAAATTAAATAAAGCTAAAAGCTAAACTAAAGATAAATAAGACTAACTGGCCTAAAATAAATAGCTAGGCTAACTGAGCTAAATATAAAGATAATAAGATAAAATACTACTGGGCTTAAAAATAAAAAAAAATAAACCTAAGATAAAACCTAAGACCTAGCCTAAGATAAAGATAAAGGCTAGGCTAAGACTTAAGAAAAATAAATGATAAATAAAGATAAGTTTAGGCTTAAGCTTAGGCTAAGAATGATAAAGATAAAAACCTAGGCTAAGATGGGTTGACCTAAGATAACTTAAAATAAAATAATATAAAATGAATAAAGATAAAAGATAAAGATAAAGAGAGAATAGATGGACTGAGCCTGATTTTGGACTTTAGAAAGGATTAAAGATAAAGATAAAGATACTACTAGGCCTGAATTGAAGGCTCCCAGATAAAGGCCACAAGGCCTGAAAGGCCCTAGGCTCTAGGCCTACAAAGAGCTGAGAGTACAGGCTGAGCCACTTAAGGCCCTGACTGAGCTGGCCCCAGGCCTGGCTGGGCCCTGGAGCCACTGGGCACTGGGACAGACCAGGCTGCTAAGACCACTGAGGCCCACTGATGGCCTAGGCCACCAGATCTGGGCCACACAGGCCACTGGCCTGGGGCTTGACCCTGGCTGAGCCATGAAACCCTGGGCCTGGGCCCTGGGCCACTAAACCTAGGCACAGATTAAATAAAGATGGGCTTGAATAGGCATAAAGGAGCTAAAATAAAATATTAAATGGTAAATCAGATAAAACTAAATAAATTAAAAGATAATTGGTTAAGATAAGATAAAATAAACAAAGATATAAATAAATACAAAATGCTGATGGTTTGCTAGGTTAAAAGATCCTAAACAGGCCACCCCAGGCTGAGCCCCAGGCCCAATGGACCTGAGCCTCTCAGGCCCTGGCTGAGCTAGGCCCCAAATCTAGGCCAGCCATCCTGACCCTAACCTGACCCTGGGCCAGGCCACTGAGCCCAACAGCCCAGGCCAGACTCTGACCCCCAAACCCCAGGCCACAAACTAGGCTAGGCTGAGCCCCAAACTGGGCCCTGATGACACACTCTTGACCCTATGAGGCTGAGCCTCCAAATCAACTGAGGCCCTGAGCAGCCACAGGCATCTGACTAAGACCTGGGCCTGGGCCAGCCACCTAGGCCTACTATTGACCTGACCTTGGACCCCAGACCCCAGGCCTGGGCCCTGGGCCCTCCACAACCTAAAACTCTAAACTAAACTAATAATATATAACTAGGCCAATGATAATAGATAAAAAATAAAATAAAATAAATTAAAACATAAAATAAAATAAAATAAAAAAATAAAATAAAAGAATAAAAAACACTAAAATAAAATAAATAAAACCTAAAATAACTAAATAAAAAAACAAACTAAGTTAAAAACCTAAATAAAATAAAACTAAAGACAAAATTAAAATAAAATAAACCTAAAATAAAATAATTAAAACTAAGTAAAGATCATAAACCTAAAAAATACTAAAAATAAAACCTAAAAAAAATGAAATAAAATAAACTATAAACTAAAACATTAAACATAAAATAAAAATAAAATAAACATCAAATAAACTTAAACCTAAAATAAACTAAATTAATAAAATAAAACCTAAACCTAAACTTAAAATAAACTAAACCTAAACCTAAACCTAAACTAAGTAAATTAAATAAACTAAAATAAAATAAACTAACTAAAATAAAATAAAAACTAACCTAAAATAAAATACTAAACCTAAAAAAAAAATAAAAACCTAAACTAATCCTAAAAATAATATAAATAAAACCTAAATTAAAATAAATAAACCTAAATAAATAAACTAAACTAAATAAAAAATAAAAAAATAAATTAAAATAAATAAAATAAACTAAATAAATAACTGGTATGCTTAATTTTTTAAAATTAAAAATTAAAAAAACTAACCCTAAGCCCTACCCTAAACTAACCTAAACTACCCCCAAACCTAAACCTAAACTAAACCTAAAGAAAGAATAAACCTAAACCTAAAAGATAAAATAAGAATAAAACTAAACTAAAAAATAAACATAAAAAAACCCAAAATTAGAAAATAAACAAAATAAAATCCTAAACTAAAATAAATAAAACCTAAAATAAATAAACTAAACTAAATAAAATAAAACCTAATAAAATAAAATAATCAAGATTAAATAAAAAATAAATAAACTAAAATAAACTTTGGTTTAAATTTTTTTTAAAAAAAACTCCTAAATCCTAAACTCTAAACCACAAAACTGAGCTATCCCTAAACCCTAAACTTACAACCTAAGCCCTAAACCACAAACCCTAAACCTAAAAACAATAAAACCTAAACCAAAACTAAATAAAACTTAAAAATAAAATAAATAAAAAACTTAAACCTAAACAAAAATAAAATAAAATAAAATAAAAACCTAAAACCTAAACCTAAAATAAATAAAAAAACTAAACCTAAACTACAAAAAATAAAACCCAAACCTAAACCTAAAATAAACTAAACATAAATCTAATCGTATGCTAAATAAAACAAAAAAAAAAACCTAAACTATCCTAAAATAAAACCTAAAATCAACTTAATTAACATGCTAATATTTGATTTAATTACATTTCTTAGATTATCCCACAAAATAAACTTAATTACATTTTCTTAAATTAAATCAATTCACTAATGGTTTTAAAATAATAAGTTAATGATTTCTCTTCTCCGCTTTAAATCAAATCACATCCAAAACTTAATTAATAAAGAAGCTTTTGTTTGATTTAAATAATCTTATTTGATTTGATTTTTTTAAGAACTAGTTTGGTTGAATGAATCACATGCTAATATTTGATTGTCCTCTTTCCAATCATGTTAAATTTGGTATGTCATTTGAATTCTTGCATCCATCTTTTCAAAATTAACTAAAATAAAATGGATTTCCTTCATGTAACACTAAAGCTTGCATGTGTTGATTTAATTTAATATATGCATGGCTATTATAACTATTAAAACCAAATGTATTTTTCTAAAGCTTATAAATGAATAATAATATGTGTTAATATGCCAATTATAAATACATAAGAAATGCATGTGCTTATAGCTTAAGTGTATGAATGTTGAGTTCTCTTTCCTCTATTAATGTGTTGATTTATATATGATTGAATGGTAATGGGTATGCACTCTGGACATCCCGGGAACACGAGGCTTTAGCTAGCCCCAAGGAGGTCATTTGATTACCTCATTTCTTTGGTTTAATAATGGAACGTACCCATTTGATTTCATTCTTATGTATTTCAACATTAGAATTTGGATAAAGGTTTAAATCATATATATAAATGATTCAATAAAAAATATACAATCTTTGCATGATATTCTTTCCCTCATTCATGTATACATCCATGTGTGTCAAAGAAAAGTAAGTATATAGTATGGATATCTCGGGAATACGAGGCTTTAGTTAGCCCCAAGGAGGTCATTTGATTACCTCACTTCCTTGGTTTAACAATGACGCATACTTTCCTATATCTTTGTACATGTATATGTATATGTGATTAGTAAATGAAATTCCCATTTTACATTAAAATTGCATGCATTCATAAGTTTAAGTGGTTGAATTAACTAGCCATATAATTTTGGAGCTTACTTCCTATGTTTATGTATACAATTTACAAATATTTGAATGAAAATGGTATATAGACATCTCGAGAATACGTAGCTTTAGCTAGCTCCAAGGAGGTCATTTGATCACCTCACTTCCTTAGTTTAACAATGCCACATTCCTATTTAATTTCATTCTTTTGTCTTTTTTGTATAGGAATTTGGATAATGTTTTAAATTAATATGTTTAAATAATTTAATCAAATAAAATATAAATTCTAAATATACACATACATTCATCATTTAAGTGTGCTAAAATATATTGCATGTATAGATACACTTAGGATTAAATCATATGCATGTTACATGTGATGGAAAGGAATGATTTAATATATGTCATGTGGTAGTAATTCGATTAAATTAATCTTAACATGCCTTTCATTTTGAATAGGATTATTTAAAGTGAACCTAAACTTAAGATTTATTAAATCATTTAATAAGCCATTTGTTAAAAAGAACTAAATCAAATTAATATACTTTAGAAAGTGACTTAAGGTAGGGATGAAGAGCAATCCTCTTTTACTCTCTTTATAACACTTAGTTGCTAAGTGTAATCAAATGAAATAAAAGAAAACACAAATTAAAATTCTCAAATCAAATTAAATACTTCAAGTGAAAGCAACCTTTCATGTTAAATTGAATCCTTCCACACTTAGAAAATACAACACTAATGCCTGACAAGATGAAACACACAAGCCTTAATATACACATTAGAATTAAGTCACCACTTATAGCTCTAAGTTAGGGTGTATGATGTGATGTGTGTTTTGTTTTATGATGTACTATTTTAGATTGGATGTTAGGGTATATGCTTTGTAGACTGGATGATAGGCCAATATTAGCTTAATCATGTTTTCTGTAGGGGATTATGCTTAAGGGATCTTAAAAATAAATGTGAATGCTCTTTTCATAAGTTGTTTAAATCCTTAAGCATAATCCAAGTTAGGATAGGTGGGCTTAGTTACCCATGTGTAGGGTGCTAAGTCCAAATTATAAATATAATTGCTTGGGATTATATGTATATTTAGCTAACCTTTATTTTCTAGGTGTAGTTAGATTTACTTTTCCCACATAAATGTAATTTTTACAATAGGAATTAGGATTAGTGCTATCGGGCATTAGGATGACCAGTGGCGAAGGCTTTTCCCAGTGCCCTATGATGTGAAGCAAGCACCATCGAATCAAAGAAGGAACCAAATCAAATGGAGATACAAAGAAAGAAGACCCCATAGCATTTAATACAATTATAATTATTCTTTCATATCAGGTTGTATAAGGGTAGAGCTACATATATTTTCTCTTCGGGTTGTATGTGCCGTTACACCATATTTTTATTCTTTTATGATAGTTTATATAATTGTTTGATGTTATGTTTACAATATGCATCAGGATGGCATGCTTTTCATAGTTTCTTAAATGATTGATGCTTTAATCTGTGGATTGAATACGATTAAGCTCTTAGAATAAAAATAACTTTTTTACACAACTAATCACTCATAACTATATTTTAAACAACTCATAACCTCATTATAAAGCCTAAAACATAAATATGATAATTAAAAGATTTAGAAACCCCTTAGCTATATGGTTGTATGTTTCACATCATGCATGCATATTCTTTCTATCTTGAACATGAAGGATCTCCATCCTTGCACCATAAAGGAATGCTTGACCTATGAGGGCATCCATTATGGTGGAGAACACCTTCTTCTAATTGACTTGACCCATAACCTATTTCATCATGCATTTAGGCATAAGAAATCCTAAAGCCTTTGTCAAAATGATGTGTCTAAAATGAAATAAAATTTGAAAAGATTTTGCATCTATAGATTAAGTCATATGCTCATACCACTCATGCTCTAGTCTCATAGGGAGTGTGTTTTGGACTTTAGCCTCTTCTAATTAAATAACTACCATGGCTATCTTGCAATTCATAAAACTAGATTACTTAGTTATAAAATCATAGTAGGAGTTAGCTGGCAGTCACTCCAAGCGATTATAAGTACAGAAGTTGGACAATTTATTCTCACTTGTAGAGGTAAACCCTAATGTCCACCTATCGCTTAGATTTAGGTCATGCTTTAGCTCAAACTAAAGCTCCCATGATTTAGGATCCGAGATAGCTATTTCCTTTAGGCTACGAGCATAAATCCTCACCTCTTAAGCATTCCCACAACCTTGTGTTGGTGGATTATAAGCCCTAGTAATCTAATAAAATTTTAACTCAAAACATATAAATCTCGTCAACCTTAAAATTATAAAGACCAACCATAGGATAGATTGGAATGCTCACTAAGCTTCCTAGTATCATGAGAATTTCTTACTTATTTCATTTAGATTCAAAAAATAAGTCTTCTCCTTGAACTTTCCCAATTGATTTTTCAAATACAACTAATCCTTTGATAGTTTAACCTTGAAATGTTTGGATGATAATTGTCTACTTTAATCAGTATTCTTAGGAAATTTTATTTGCTAAGATAATTAACTATGGAGGCTTGCCTCAGAGAACAGAACTAGTTTAATATAAACCCTACTTTATTCATCCATGTAAAAAGGGGAAAAATTCTAATTATTTAAGACCGTCTTAGGAGTTTTATTACTTGATTTGGTTCATTGTAGGTGATGTCTCTATCTTTGACATAGTACATCATATCAATGTAGTACGATCACCTTAAAAAGTACCCCCCCCTTATACATCCAAAAATAAACAACATAATGCCCTCTCATCTTGTTCATTGAATCTTATCAACATCATCCTTTCTTTTTAGAGTTTGGATATGTCGATCCTCAAGTAGGCAAGGTTTCTTAGACTCATAATGTTGACTGGTAGACCTGGGTCAACCAAAACTTTGGATAGTCTGTATCTACCAACATCCACTGTAATGTAAAAAGGTGATTATTAGGAGTAAGTTTCCATCACTGAATTTAACTCTAAGATGTCCTTGGTGGCATGCCTTCTCTTTAGTAGGTCAAGCTAAGTATATCTCTAGATCAAGTAAGGCCTTGATTAGAAATTCCTTCATCTCATTAGATAAGACAAGGGCATCGTATATGCTTAACTTAGTTTAAAACTTTGTAAGGTGAGCTAGGACATTGTAATCATCTCTAGCTTGGTCCTCCATAAGTGTATCCATGGGTGGAGCATCATGTGGAGGGGCTATCTGCTCACTAAAACCAATGACTTGCTTACCCTTACCCTGAGGTGCTACCTTAGGAGGTAGAACTTTACCACTGTGAAAGTTGACTTCAATGACTTCTTGGAATGTTGAGATTGTGGAAAGTTCTACCTTCTGATATCGAACATACCTATAATTCTCCTATGGGATCCTCAGAGTCAGTTGGCTCCAAGTCAATTCCAAGAGGTGAACCTGATTTATTCAGAGAAGGATAGTTCAATTCTAAATAGAAAGGAAAGGATCAGAACTACAATAAGTAGGATCAAAAAGGTAAACTATAGCTCCCAACTTATAGATGTGCTCAAGCTAGTCCTTAAAAGAAGTATAATCCTCTAAGACATGACCTAACATGCGATGGTAGGGTCAATAGCTAGGATCATCGCTCTTGCCCACTTCCTCTATCTTCTTAGGCTCTGGTAACTGAATGTCAGGTTTTGTTTAAGAGATTCTTAAATATTTTTCTAACTACCTCCATCTTGAATGAATATGGCTTATTCAATCTATTGGCAAGAGTAGGTGGAAAGTAACCACCTAGCGATAGATATAAATATCATTGCTGGGTAGGTTGCTGAGGTGGTGGAAATGGTCATTGTGGTAACTGCAGTGGCCGATATGATTGCCGAGGTGGTGGAAGAGGAGGTTACAAAGGAGGCTGTTGAGCTCGTAGTCTCTCATACTAAACGTTGGGTGGCTACATCCCTCTGTCCAATGACACAACTATCCTTGGCTTCTTCTCAAACACCTTATGCAACTTGGACCTAAATGATTGGTCAGGAAAGGAAAATTGTTTGGCTTCCTCTTGTAGGCTAGCCGCCTTGTTGATTAATTTCTAGAAAATTTTGATGGTAAAGCCCATAAGCATGAAGGAAACCGGGCCATGGATTTTCTTAAGAAGAATCTCAATGGCATGCGATTGACGACCATAGTTGATTTCAAGCTCGGTTGCATCACGAGAATGTAATCAACAAGTGATTCATTGAGTTTATGTTCCTCTCTGAGGTGCTATAGTCACCTCTCGAGCTCCAGAAACCTCTTTATGAAGAGGTACTCCAACTTAACAATGTCTTCTTGAACCGTTGCGTTCGGTACAAATCAAATGCAACCGACGCTAAAAAGGAGAAGAGGAGTTTGTTCTTTCCCAGGTTGCAACAAAGTATGAGTGTGCAATGTGTTAACATGGGTTCCCCATTGAGATCTTGAAGGATGGTGGCACAAAACCTAAATAAAATCAAACTAAATAAAACCTAAACCTAAAATAAACCTACATAAAACCTCAAAATAAATAAATAAATAACTAAAGCTAAATAAACAAAATAAAATAAACCCTAAACACTAAAAACCTAAACCCTAAACCACAACACTAAAAACCAAACCTAATCCCAAATACTAAACCCTAAACTTAAGCCCACACAAACCCTAACCCACCTAAACCTCACCTCTAAACCCTAAACCCTACCCTAAATTACTAACCCTAAAAACTAAACCCCAAACAACTATACCTAAACCTACAGGTGCTTAATTATAAACTCTAGGCCCTGTATCCTAAATCCTAAAAGCTCTACCCACCACAGCCCTAAATCCAATTTAAAACCCTACTAAATACGTGGACCAGGCCCTGAAAAACTGAGTCATGACCTAAACCCTAAACCTGCCAAACTGGGCTAAAATAAAGATAAAAATAAACTCAACCAAAATGAGCCTAAAAGATAAAGAAAACTAAACTAGATTAAATAACTGGTAAAATAAACATAAACTAAACTAAAATAAAAGAAAGATAAATAATGTGACTAAAAAAAACCTGCTGGTATACTTTTAAAAAATACTGGACCCTACACTCTCACCTGACTGATATAACACTAAAACACACCAAACCCTAAATAAAACCTAAAAACTAAACCACAATCACCAAAAATAAACCTAAACCCTAAAACCCTGACCATACCAAACCTAAACTACCACAAAACCCTAAAACCTAAGAAACACTATATATAGAAAAACTAAACCCAGATCTTAACCCTAAACCAACCCATGCCTAAAATCTAAACAAAATAAAAAAAATAAAAAATAAGTCAACTAAAAAATAAAAACCTAAACTTAAAATAAACTAAGATAAATAAACTGGATAAATAAATAATAAGATTAAAATAAACCTGTATTAAAAATAAAATAAACTAAAATAAATTAAAAATAATCTAAATCCTAAAACTGGTTTGAATTTAAAATAACTAATAAAAACTAAACTTTAAACTGCTTTATATTTAAATTCTATCTAAATCCAACCCTCCTTACCCAAAATCCTAACCACAAAACCATACTAACCTAGTAACCTGACCCTAAATCCTGAGCCTAGGCCAAAACACTTATGCTAAAACCCAGAAAACACCTGGGCCACAAAACCCCAGGCCTTGACCCAAGGCCACACCCACTGACCCTAAAGGCCAACCCTGAGCTAAGGCCACCTGGCTACCATGATCCCCACTAAATCTGACTTTGGTTAAACCACACCTGAGCACTAAACCCTTATAAACTATAATAAGATAAAATAAACCCAACTAAAATAAACTAAGATAAAACCTCTAGATAAATGACCTAAGATAAATAAACTAAAAAATGATTTGAAAATAAACAGTAAAGATAAAATAAACTAAAATAAATAAAATAAATAAAAAACTAAATACTAAAAATTTTTTCTTAAAACCAGACCCTAATCTGAACCACAAACTAACCCTACCAAAGTGACCCAAAATAAACTGAGCTGTAATAAACTGACTTACCCTACCACTTAAACTAAGATCCTATACTAAATTGAAAGGCCCTAAACCTCATGACCTTACCCTGAACTACCCTAAAGCCACAGACCCCAAGACCCTATACTAAACTCTAATCTCAACCCCAAAACTAAACCTGACTAAATACCTACAAAATGGATATAACTAAGCTAAATAAAATAAAAAACCTAAACTAAACCTAAACCTAACTTAAATAAAACCTAATAAATGAAATAAAAAATTAAAACTAAACTAAAATAAAATAAATAAACCTAAACTAAAAATAATAAACCTAAATAAAATAATAATTAAATGAAATAAAATAAAACCAAAAATAAAATAAAACTAAATAAAAACCTAATTCTAAAATAAACCTAAAAATAAAAGCTAAAATGAATAAAAAATTAAAACATCAAAACTAAAAAAAACCTAAACCTAAAAAAAAAAAAAATAAAATGGTCCTAAACAAAACTAAAATAAACTAAAATAAATAAAATAACTAAACTAAAATGAAACCTAAAAATAAAACATAAAATCCTAAAACCTAAATCTAAAAATAAAATAAAAATAAATCTAAAATAAAATAAATAAACTAAAAAATAAATTAAAAATAAAACTAAACTATAAAGTAAACCTAAACTTAAACCTAAACCTAAAAAATAAACAAAATAAAAACCCAAAACTAAAATAATAAACCTAAATAAATAAACTAAACTAATTAGAAATAAAAAATAAACCTAAATAAAAAAATTAACTAAAATAAATAAAATATAAAAAAAAAACATAAACCTCTTGATTGACAATTTAATAAATAAATAAATAAAACCCTAACCTAAACCTACTAACCTAAACTATAACCCTGACACTACCCTAAACTAAGAGCCACTAAACCTGATACTAAACCCTAAACCCTAAATCCTAACCCAAAAAACCTAAAACCTAAACCTAAAAAATTAAAATAAAATAAATAAAACCATCAAATAAAATAAATATATAATAAAAAACTTTAACTAACCTAAACCTAAAAATAAAAATAAAGAAAAAACTAAACTAAATCAAAATAAATAAAACCTAAAATAAAAAATAAAATAAACATAAAATAAAAACTAAATAAAATCAAGCTAAAGCATTAAAAAATGAAATAAAATAAAATAAAACTAAAATAAAAACCTAAATAAAAAATAAACCTAAAAATAAATAGATAAAACATATAAACTAAACTAAAAAAAACCTAATAAGATAAACAAAATAAACTAAACCTAAACCTAAATAAATAAAACTTAAACCATTATAAAACCTAAAACCATAAACTAAATAAAATAAAATAAACTAAATAAACCAAAAAACTAAAAAAAATATAAAAAAACCTTAAATAAAAACCTAAACCTAAAATAAAATAAAACATAAACCTGGCGTAAATACTAACTAATATAAAATAAACTAAACCTAATAAAATAAAATAAAACTAAACTAAAAGAAACATAAACTAAACCTAAAAGAAAATAAACTAAAGTAAAACCCTAAAATAAATTATCATAAAATAAATAAACTAAATTAAATAAAATTAAAATAAAATAAATAAAATATAAATAAACTAAATAAATAAACCTATCATTTATTTGATTTAAAACCCTAAACTTTACAACTAAACCTAACCTCAACTTAACTAAACCTACTACCCTAAATAACCTAACACCTAACCACAAACCCAATCATGATAAACATTAAACACAAACTAAATCCTAAAACAAAACCTTAATCCTTGAACCTTAAAACCCCTAAACCAATATAGCAATAAACCCCAGCATATGGGTGTCAAAAAAATTGACCCAACACGATAACTCTACAGAACACAATCAAAATCTAGGTTGGGTTGATGTGAATAATTTTATGTCGGGTTGGTTGAAAAGCGACGTTTGATTTTTTTTGGGTGGTTCTGTTACCAACTCAAAATTGACTTCATTTTGACACAACTCAAATTTGACTCGAAATTGAAGAACCTAAGAAATCTGGTTGAAGTCGAGGATTTGGGTTGAAGTTTTGACTGTTTAATAAATGGGTCGTTTGGGTCAACCATAGTTAGGTCAAATTGAAGAACGACCGTCGGCAGAATTGACACCACTACAGCTAATAAACCCTAAACAAACTAATAAAACAAACTAAAGTAATAAATAAAATAATAAACTAATATAAAAATAATACTTAACTAAACTAATTAAATTAACTAAATAAATAATTATAAAACTAATAATAGACTAAAAAAAAAATTAATAAAATAACTAAAATTAATGATAATAACTAAAACCATTAAACCCTAGTAAATAAACTAAACTAACTAATAAAATAATAATAATAAACTAATAAAAACTAATTAAAAATAATAATAATAATAATAATAATAATAATAATTGTAATAATAATAAAAATAAACTAATAAATCATAAAACTAAACCCTAAACTAATAAAACCAAACAAATAAAACCCAATAATAACTAAACTAAAAACTAAAATTAAACCAAATTAAAAACCTAAAACCCTTAAACTAATAAACTAAACTAAAATTGAACCCAACTTAATAAAAAACTAAACTAAGAATAACTAATAAACTAAAATAATAAAGTAAAACTAATAAACTAAAATAAAATATAAAGAACTACAATAGCAGAATAAATGACCCCAAATTAACTAAATAAAAAATAAAAACTAAAATAAAACTCAAAATAATAATAAATCAAATAAACATTAAACTAAATCAAATAAAAAAACAAAACTAATAACTAAATAATAAAAATAATAATAAACTAGTAAACCTAAACTTTAAAAGCTAATAAACTATAATACATAATGGACTAAACATAATAATAATAACTAAACTAAAAAGTAGGTATACCTTAAATCCTTTGGTTAAAAAATCCTAAACCCTAAACTAAAATCAAACCTAAAACCTAAACCCTAAACACAAAACTAAACCTCTGAAATAACCTAAACTAAATAATAAAAAATAAAATAAATAAATACTAAACCCAAATAAAAAATAAATAAAACCTAAAATAAAACCTAATCTAATCCTAAGAATAAAACCAAAATAAAATAAAAGATAAACATAAAATAAAATAAAATAAAACAATAAAATAAAATAAACTAAATAAAATCTTATATAAAAAAATAAACCTAAAATATAAAAAATAAAACCTAAACCCTACACAAAACATTTACCTAAAATAAAAATAAATTAAATTAAATTAAATAAATCTAAACTAAATTAAAATAAACTAAACTAAAATAAATAAAACTCAAACCTAAACCTAAAATAAACTAAACTAAACCTAAACTAAATAAAATGAAATAAATTAACAATAAACTAAACCAAAACTAAAAATAAAACCTTAAAATAAACCTAAAATAAAAAACCTAAAGCTAAACCTAAATAAAATAAAATAAAAGCTAAACCTAAACATAAAATAAAAAATAATACTGAAAATAAAATAAAACTCAACTAAAAATAAACCTAAACCTAAAAAAATAAAAATAAAAATAAAAATATAAACTAAAATAAATAAAATTAAAATAAATAAACTAAACTAAATCAAAATAAAAATTAACCTAAATAAAATAATAAAATAAATAAAGGTAAACTAAAATAAACTAAAATAATAAAGCCTACTAGTTTAGTTAATTTTAAAAATAAACATTAAATCCACAAAACTTAAACCCTAAAAAACCTAAAACTGAACCTAAAATACCTAAATCTCAAATTAAAATTTATTTAAAAACCATGAACTAACCCTAACCCCAAAACACTACTACTGACCTGGGTTTAATTTTTAAAGCTTGACTAATCCTGAGCACTCAGTCCCAAACACTGAGCCTACTTAACTGACCCTAAAGCTAACCTGGGCCTACCTCCACAGGCCTGGGCCCTTGCCCTGGGCCTAACAACCAGGCCTCAGAGCCTGACCCAAACCACAACCTTGGCTATATAGACCACTGAGCTTTAAAGAACCTAAACCTAAACCTGACTATAAACCTAAAAAATAAATAAATAAGAACAAAGATAAAGATGAGATAATAAGATGATAAACTAAACTAGACCTACATAATATATTAAATAAAAATAAAGCTAAACTAAAAGATTATAAAGATAAATAAACTGAGCTAACCCAACACTGAGCCTAATCACTGATCCTAAATGAGCCTAAATGAGCCCACCTTAGGCCTGACCCTAAACCCTGGGCCCTAAACTAATCCACAAACCATAGCCAACTCCTAAACCTACCCCAGGCCTGAGCCCTGGCCACTCCAAATGAGCCCTGAGCCACTGAGCCACATTACCCACTATGACCACTGACCTAAACCACAAAAACCTCTAAACTCAGAGCCCCAAACCCAAAAGACCTAAATAAAATTAAATAAATAAACTTAAAATAAAATAAAATAAAATCTAAACCAAAACTTAAACCTAAACCTAAAAAAATAAATAAAATAAAATAAACTAAACTAAAATAAAATTAAAACTAAACCTAAACTAAAAAATAAAATAATCTTAATAAACCTAAATAAAATAAACCAAATGAAAATAAAACAAAATAAACCTAAATAAAATAGAATAAACAAAATTAAAACCTAAAACCAAATAATAAATTTAAAAATGAAATTAAAAAGTAAATATAAAATATAAAACTTAAACCCTAAACTAAAAAAAAACATAAACCTAAAATAAATAGAATAAAATAAACCTAAACTTAAACTAAAATAAATAAAACCTAAACCTAAACCTAAAATAAATAGAACTTTAACCTTAAACTAAATAAAATAAAATTAAATAAAAATAAACCTAAACCTAAACTAAAAAGAAAAATAAAACTTAAAAATAAACCTAAAATTAAAACCTAAAACCTAAACCTAAAAAAATAAAACAAAAACCTAAAGTTAAACCTAAAAATGAAAAATAAATCCTAAGCCTAAAAAATAAAATAAAATAAAAATTAAACTAAAAAATAAACATAAACAGAAACCTAAACCTAAAAAATAAACTATAAAAAAAAACCTAAACTAAAATAAATAAACCAAACAAAATTAAATTTAAAATATTAACCTAAATAAAAAATAAACTAAATTGCATAAAAAATAAACTAAATAAACCTAAACATACCATTTTTCTTAATTAGACAAAATCCTACCCCTAATGGCCTACCCTGAGCCCTAAACCCACAAAACTAGAAACCATAAACTGAGCTGACCTGGGCTTATCAGACCTAAAAAACACTCTGCTAACCACTAGCCTGACCACTCATTAAAAGCTACATGATCATACCTCTAAAGCTAAAATAGATTAACTAAATATCCTGAGGAAAGAGCCAAGGCCACTGGAACTAAAACTCCCACCTCAGCCCTACTTGGGACAGGATAGGACCCATCACTAGGCCCTACTGACCTGCGCCCTAGTCCTGGGCCTTCTGGCTGACTAAACCCTAAACCCAGGCTCTAAATGGTCTATGCTAAACTGGGCCAGAGGCCAGAGGCTGACCTGACCCTAGATCCTAAACCCTAAACCTACACTGACCACTGAGCCTAAACTGAGCCACACCTAAACCTAAAACACAAACCTAAAACACTAAAACCCTAAACCCTAAACTCAAGCTAAACCTAAAACCTAATCCTAAACTAAATAAAACCTAAAGATAAAATAGAAAAATTAAATAAAATAAAAAATCTAAACGACATAAAACCTAAACCTAAAATTAAATAAAATAAAAATGAAAACTTAAAATAAAATAAATAAAACATAATCTAAATTAAAATAAATTAAACTTAAGAATTAAAACCACAAATAAAACTAAACATAAATTAAAATAAAATAAACCTAAAATAAAATAAATAAAAATTAAATAAAAACCTAAACCTAAAAAAATAAACTTAAAAATAAATAAAAATTAAAACCTAAACCATAAACCTAAAATAAAAATAAAATAAACCTGAACTTAAACTAAAATTAACTAAACTTAAACAAAATAAAATAAAAAAACTATAAACCCTAAATTCTAAACCCTAAACCTTAAACCCTAAATCCTCCTAAACCTACAACCCTTAACATTAAACACTAAACCCTAACCCTAAAACCTAAACCCTAAACCTCCTAAAACCACAAACCCTAAATCTCTAAACCGTAATCCTAAACCCCCAAAACCATAAATCAAAAACCTAAACCTAAAGTAACTAAATAAATTAAAAAATGAACCTAAACCCTAAAACCTACTAATCCTAAACCTAAACCTATTTCCTAAGAATGTACAAAACCTTGACGGCAGGAACATCACCGTTAACCAGGCTTAGTGTAGATCTGGCGGTGGAGGAAAAGGCGGAGGCGATAGTTATCACAGTGGTGGTGGGGAATCTAGAGGTGCTAGTTGTTATGGAGGTGGTGGTTGTAGTAGTGGTTGTTATGTATGTGGTAGGAGCGAAGGAGGTTACAACCGTGTTGGTGGCAGAGGGAGAGATCGGGGATATGATGGTGGATCCCGTTACTCGAGAGGCCAGGGTGGTTCTAATGAGAATTAGAGAAACTGAAGAACGATCGATCTGATCTGCTGCCTACGAAACTGTCTTTATAGTTGAGACAATTACTATTATCTAGGGCTTTTGATTTTCTCTATGCATGTTAATTTTTTATCTATGTCATCACTTGTGTCTTAAAAAACTTGGTGTGTTTCTTGGTTGATGAAATCGAAAAGAAGGAATGTTGAATCTGAATTTGTTCTCTCTTAAGAAAAAACCAAAAACCCTAAACACTAAAATAAAAACCAAAATCGTAAACTAAAAAAAACCTAAACTAAAATGTAAACCTAAATATAAATTAAATAAAAATAAAAACTAAACTAAAATAAAATTAATAAAAACCTAAACAAAACCCTAAACCCTAAAACCCAAAACACTAAAACCCTAAACCGTAAACCCTAAATCTTAAACCTTAAATCCTAAATCATAAACCCTAAATCCGAAACCCAAAACCTTAAACCTTAAACCCTAAACCCCAAACCCTAAAACCTAAATCCTAAAACCATAAACCCTAAATCCTAAACCTAAACTACAAAAACTAAACCCCAACCCAGCCCTAAACCATAAAATCATAAACCTAAACCCTAAACCCTAAACATTAAACCTTAAACCCTAAACCATGACCTAAACCCTAAACCACAAATAAACCCTAAACCATAAACCCTACCTAAAACCCTAAAACTTAAACCTAAACTAAAATAAAATAAATAAATAAAATCTTAAACCTAAATAAATAAAATAAAAAATCTAAACTAAAACTTAAACCTAAACCTAAACCTAAAAAGATAAAATAAAGCTAAACTAAATTAATAAAACCAACTAAATTATAAAATAAAATAATCCTAAAATAAAAACTTAAATAAAATAAAACCCAACTGAAAAATAAAACAAAATAAACCTAAAATAAAATAGAATAAAAATAAAATAAAAATTGAAACCAAATAATAAAGTTAAAAATGAAACTAAAAAATAAATATAAAATATAAAACTTAAACCCTAAACTAAAAAAAAAACCTATACCTAAAATAAATAAAATAAAATAAACCAAAACTTAAACTAAAATAAATAAAACCTAAACTTAAACCTAAAATAAATAGAACTTTAACCCTAAACTAAATAAAATAAAATTAACTATAAATTAACCTAAACCTAAACTAAAAAAAATAAAACTTAAAAATAAACCTAAAATAAAACCTAAAACTTAAAACAAAACTTAAACTAAAATGAAAATAAATCTAAGCCTAAAAATATAATGAAATAAAAACTAAACTAAAAAATAAACATAAACAAAAACCTAAATCTAAAAAATAAACTATTATAAAAAACCTAAACTAAAATAAATAAACCAAGCAAAATTAAATTAAAAAATTAACCTAAATAAAAAATAAACTAAAATAAATAAAAAATAAACTAAATAAACTTAAACATACCAGTTTACTTAATTAGACAAAATCCCTAAACCCTATAGCCTAAACCCTAAATCCTAAACCCTAGGCCCTGACCAAACCAAGACAGGCCATAAACCCTAAACCTGAGCTACAACCTTGATCCTGGCCCTGAGCCCTGAGCACTTAACCACTGAGCCACACCTGACTAACCTACCACAACCTAGATGGAAACTGGCGTCTAAACTACCATAAACCATTAACAAAGGCCTAAAGCCTAAGACTACCCAAGACCCTAACTGACTGACCACTTGGCTCTAGGCCACTCCCAGACCACAGGCATTATCTGGGCCACTGGACCCTGATGGACACTGAGCCTAAACCCTGAGTTGACATCATTGGGCTTGCCGCCTTAAATCCTCCCACAGCCAAAGCCCTCCTGAGCCCTGGGCCACTAAACTCTAAATGAACTTTGGGCCCTAAAACCCTGGGCCCTACCACTAAATAAACTATGAGCTAAATCCTGACCCTAAGATCCACTCCAAACATAAACACTAGGCCTTAAAGCTGAGCCTACCTTGCTGGGCCAGCCCAGGCCACTCCTAAAACTCTAACCCACTAACATACCCTAAACCCTGAGCTGGGGCTGACCTAAAACCTGATCCTAAACTAAATAAAACCTAAAATAAATAAATAAAGAAAAATTAAATAAAATACAAATCTAAATGAGACATAAACCTAAACCTAAATTAAATAAAATAAAAAATTAAAACTTAAATAAAATAAATAAAACATAATCTAAACTAAAAATTAAAATAAACTTAAGAATATAATAAAGATAAAACTAAACATAAATTAAAATAAATAAAATAAAACAAATAAAAATTAAATAAAAACCTAAACCTAAAAAAATAAACTTAAAAATAAATAAAACCTAAAAACCCTAAACCCTAAATCATAAATAAACCATAAACCTTAGCTAACCCTAATCCCTAAACCCTAAAATCCTAAAACCCTAAAACATAAACACTAAACCCTTAATGCTAACCCTAAACCCTCACAACCCTAAAACTCTACTCAACCCACTGAGCCTAAACCCTACCACCTAAGCCTAAAACCTAAAACCTAATCCTAAACTAAATAAAACCTAAAATAAAATAAATAAAAGAAAATTAAAATACAAATCTAAATGAAACTTAAACCTAAACCTAAAATTAAATAAAATAAAAAAAATTAAAAAACTTAAATAAAATAAATAAAAACATAATCTAAACTAAAAAATTAAAATAAACTTAAGAATTAAAAACCATAATAAAATAAAAACTAAACATAAATTAAAATAAAATAAACCTAAAATAAAACAAATAAAAATTAAATAAAGACCTAAACCTAAAATAATAAACTTAAAAATATAACTTAAAAATAAATAAAACCTAAAAACCCTAACCCTAAACTAAAAACAACTAAACCTAAAATAAAAATAAAATAAACCTAAACTTAAACTAAAATTACCTAAGCTTAAACAAAATAAAATAAAAAAACTATGAACCCTAAATTCTAAACCCTAAACCTTAAATCCTAAATCCTAAAACCTAAACCTACAACCCTTAAAATTAAACACTAAACCCTAACCCTAAACCCTAAACCCTAAACCCTAAAAGCATAAACCCTAAAACCCTAAACCCTAAATCCTTAAACCGTAATCCTAAACTCTAAACACTAAACCCCAAATCATAAACCTAAACCAAAAGTGACAAAATAAATTAAAAAATGAATCTAAACCCTAAACCTAATAAACCTAAACCTAAACCTATTTCCTAAGAATGTGCAAAACCTTCACGGGAACACGAGTTAACGACTTAGTGTAGATCTGGCGGTGGAGGTGAAGGTGGAGGAGATAGTTATCACAGTGGTGGTGGGGGATCTAGAGGTGCTGATTGATATGGAGGTGGTGGTTGGAGTAGTGGTGGTTATGTATGTGGTAGGAGCGAAGGAGGTTACAACCGTGTTGGTGGCGGAGGAGATCAGGATATGATGGTGGATCCCTACTCGAAGCGAGTCGTTCCTAGAAGCGAAGAATGGTTGATCTGATCTGCTTCTTATGAAACTGTCTTTATAGTTGAGATGGTTCTTGTTATCTAGGGTTTTTGATTTGCTCTATGCATGCTAATTTTTTATCTATGTCATCACTTATGTCTTAAAAAACATGGTGTTACTTGGTTGATGAAATCAAAAAGAAGAAATGTTGAATCTGAATTTGTTCTCTCTTAAAAAAAACCAAAAATCCTAAACACTAAATTAAAACCTAAACCCTAAATTAAAAAAAAAACCTAAACTTAAAATAAAAATAGAATTAACCTAAACCTACACTAAAATAAATAAAACCTACACCAAAACTAGATAAAAAGAAAATACACTAAAAATAAAGCTAAACCTAAACAAAAAAAAATAAAACCTAAAATAAAAACCTAAAACCTTAACCTAAAAAACAAAATTTAAAACATAAATCTAAACCTGAAAATAAAAATAAAACCTAAACCTAAAAAATAAAATAAAAATAACACTAAACTAAAATATAAACATAAACCTAATCCTAAACATAAAAATAAACTAAAATAAAAAACCTAAACTGTATTAAATAAACATAAAATAAATAAACTAAATTAAAAAAAATTAAAAATAAACTTGAATAAAAATGATAAAATAAATTAAATGAAAAATAAACTAAATAAACTAAATAAACCTAAACGTACTAGTTTACTTAATTTTTTTTAAAACCTAGCAGACCAACCCCCCTAAACCACTAAAACCCTAAATCCTAAACCCTAAACCTTAAATCCTAAGCTACCCTAAACTTTAAATTTATAACCCTAAACCATAAACACTTATACCCTAACCTAAACCCTAAACCTTAAATAAAATGAAATAAAATGGAAAACTCAAACCATCCATAAACTCCTAAACCCTAACTCCTAAACCATAAATCCTACACTTTACCACAAATCCTAGTCACTCCTAAACTCAAATCCTCCAAACCCTAAACCCTAATCCTCCCCAAACTCCCTAAACCCTAAACCCTAAACCCAAAACCAAAAAAGCCTAAACTTAAATAAACCTAAAATAAAATAAATAAAAACTAAACCTAAATAAAATAAAATAAAACCTAAACTAAAACCTAAGCCTTACATAAACCTAAACCTAAAAATAACCCTAAAATAGAAAAAATAAAAACTAAACATAAATAAATAAAGAAAAACCTAAACTAAACAAAAAAACTAATAAAACTAAAATTAAAAAACTTAAATGAAATAAAACCCAAACATAAAGAAAAAAATAAATCTAAAATAAAATAAAAACTAAACTAAATAAAAAACTAAACCAAAAAAATAAACCTAAAAATAAAACCTAAAAAGAAATTAATAAATAAAACCTAAACCCTAAAATAAAAAAATTAAACCTAAAATAAACAAAATCAAGTAAAGTTAAACCTAAACTAAAATAAATAAAACCTAAACCTAAAATAAACTAAACCTAATCCCTAAAATAAAATAAAATAAACTAAAAATAAACATAATCCTTAAGTGTATAAAATAAAAATAAAATAAAAAAAAAATAAAACCTAAACCTAAACCTAAAAAAATAAAATAAAAACCTAAACACAAACCTAAAAAAAAACCTAAACTTAAAAAATAAAATAAAAATAAAACTAAATTGACCTAAATAAAAATAAAAAATAAACCTAAATAAAATAAAAATAAAATAAATAAATAATAAACTAAATAAACCTAAACCTACATGTGTACTTAATCTAAAAAGAAACCCTAAAACTAACCCTAAAATCAAAATCTTGAAATTATAACCCTAAACCCTAAACCATAAACCCAAAACTTTAAACCCTAAGCCCTAAACTTTCTTTAAACCTAAACTAACCCTAACTCCTAAACTTAAACCCAACCTAAACCTAAACTCCTAAACCCTAAACCTAAACCCTAAACCCTCTAAACCTAACCTAAACTCTAAACACTAAATCTAAAACCCAAAACCTTTAACCCTAACCCTAAACCCTAAAATCTTAAACCTAAAATCCTATACCCTAAAACTGAAACCCTAAACTGTAAACCCTAAAAACCTAAAAACCTAAACCTAAACTAAATAAAACCTAAAAATAAAATAAAAAAAAGAACCTAAACCTAAATAAAATAAAATAATAAAATAAAAATATAAACCTAAACCTAAATATAAAATAAAATAAATAAATAAAAATAAACTAAAATAAAATAAGTAAAAACTTAAACTAAACTAAAATAAATAAAATGAAACCTAATAGAGAACCTAAATAAAATAAAAAACTAAATATAAATAAAATTTAACCTAAAATAAAATAAAATAAAAAACCTAAAACTTATACCTAAAAAATAAACCTAAAAAATAAATTACAAATATAACCTAAACCTAAACTATAAAAAAAAACTTAAACCTAAAATAGAAAAATAAAAAAACATAAACCTAAACTAAAATAAACTAAACTGAAATAAATAAAACCTAATCTTAAACCAAAAATAAACAAAACCTAAACCTAAACCTAAAATAAACTAAACCTAAACCCTAAACTAAAAAAAATAAAATAAACTAAAAATAAACCTAAACATATACTAAAAAATTAAAACCTAAAAATAAAACCTAAAACCTAAATTTAAAAAACTAAAATAAAAAACTTAAACTAAAACCAAAAAAATAAAAAATAAAATCAAAACCTAAAAAAATAAAATAAAAAACTAAAAAATAAATAAACCTAAACCTAAACCTAAACCTAAAAAATAAACTAAAATAAAAAACCTAAACTAAAATAAATAAACTTAAAATAAATAAACTAAACTAAATACAAATAAAAAATAATCTTAAATAAAAATAAAAAAGAAAGTAAACTAAAATAAATTAAAAATAAACTAAATATACTAAATAAACCTAAACCTACCGATTTACTTAGTTTAAAAAATAACCTTAAACCCTAAATCCAATACCCTAATCTCTGAACTCTAAAGCCTAAACCCTAAACCTACAACCCTAAGCTCTAAACGCTAAAAAACTCTAAATCTTAAACCCTAAAAAACTCTAAACCCTAAACCCTAACCCTAAACCCTAAACACTTAAAGCATAAACCATAAAACCTTAAGCCTTAAACCCTAAACCCTAAACCCCAAATCAAAAACCCTAACCCTAAACCTTAAAACATAAATCACAAACACTAAGGCCCAAACCCTAAAGCCCAAAACCTAAACCTAAACATAAAGTAACTAAATAAATTAAAAAATAGACCTAAACCCTAAAACCTAATAAACCTAAATGTAAACCTAAGAATGTGCGTGAACCTCACAGAACATCACTATCAAGAGGAGAGGTGACTATCATAGTGGTGGTGGGGATTTGGAGGTGCTGTATGGAGGTCCCAAGGGTTAATGGGAGAGAATAAGGTTATAGTGGTACAGAGGGAGAGATGGGATATGATGGATGCCACCGAGAGGTGTGGTTATGGGAACCGGAATAAGAACGCTGATCCGATCTACTTATGGAACTATGTCTTATAATAGATGTTCTAGTTTTCTAGGGTTTTATTTGCTTTATGTGAGCTCATTTTATCTATGTCATCACTTGTGTCAAAGCTTGGTGTGTTACTTTGATGAAATCAAAAGAAGAAATGTTGAATGTGAATTTATTCTCTTTAAAAAAATAAAACTCTAAACCCTAAATTAACCTAATCTAAACCTTAACCCTAAACCCTAAGCATTAAACCTTAAAAAACACTAAACCCTAAACCATAAAACCTAAACCATAAACCCTAAATCCTAAACCCTAAAAAACTAAACCAAACCCTAAACCTAAACCCTAAACCCTAGACTAACCTTAAATCCTAAACCTTCAACCCTAAACCCTAAAAAAGCTAAAAATCTAATTCTAAACTAAGTAAAACCTTTATGGAAATAAATAGATAAACCTAAACCAAAATAAAGAAAAAATAAAAAGATAAACTAAAACCTAAACCTAAAAAATAAAATAAAATAAAAAGTAAAAACTAGACTAAAACAAAATACATAAAAAGCTAAACCAACAAAAAAAAAAAATAAAAAACCTAAATATAAAACTAAACCTAAAATAAACCTAAAATATAATAAAATAAAAACTTAACAAAAACCTAAACCTAAAAAAATAAACCAAAAAATTGAACCTAAAAATAAATAAAAAATAAAAGCTAAATGCTAAACTAAAAAAAAATCCAAAACCTAAAATAAAATTAAAATAAACCTAAACCTAAAAAAAGATAGCTAAATTAAAATAAATAAAACCTAAACCTAAACCAAAAATAAACTAAACCTAACCTAAACTAAATATAAAATAAACTAAAATAAACTTAAACCTAAACAGAAATAAAACCTAAAAATAACCTAAAACCTAAACCCAAAGAAACAAAATAAAACCTAAACATAAACCTAAAAATAAAAAATAAAACCTAAACCTAAACAAAAAAAATAAAAATAAAACTAAACTAAAAAATAAAGCTAAAGCTAAACCTAAACCCATAAAATAAACTAAAATAAAAAGCCTAAAGTAAAATAAATAAACCTAAAAGTAAACTAAACTAAATAAAAATAAAATAAACCTAAAAAAATTAAAATAAATTAAACTAAATATATAAAATATACTTAATAAACTAAAACCTAAATAAACCTACAGTCACATAATTAAAAAAAATAAAATAAATTAAAAAATTAAAAAAGTAGAAAAACCCTAACCCTAAACCCTAAACCCAATCCCCTAAAACCCTAAACCCTAAACACTAATCCTAAACCCTAAACCCTAAAACCCTAAACCCTAAACCCTAAACCCTAAACCCTAAACTATAAAACCATAAACCCTAAAACTTATAAAAACTTAAACTAAACCTAAACCTAAATAAACTATAAACTATAAACCTAAACCTAAAACCTAAAACTAACCTAAATAAAACCTAAAATAAAATAAATACTAACCTAAACCTAAATAAAATAAAATCAAAACTCACTAAAACTAAACTTAAACCTAAACCTAAACCTAAACTAAACTAATTATAAATAAACTTAAACTTAAACTTAAAATAAAACCTAAACTCCTAAACCTAAACTCCTAAACTAAACTATAAACATTAAACCTAAATTTTAAACCTAAACTAAACCCTAAACCCTAAAAAACCTAAACCCTAAACCTAACTCTAACTCCTAAAACCTAAACTACCCTAAAACTATAAACTAAAATATAAACTAACCTAAACCTAAAACCTAAACTAAACCCTAAACCTAAACCTTAAAACCTAAAATCTAAACCTACTAACCTAAACCTTGTAACCTAAAACCTAAACCTAAACTAAATAAACTCAACTAAACCCTAAATTCTAAACCTAAATCTAACCTAAACCAAAACCCTAAACCTAAAACCTAAACTAAATATAAACCTAAAATAAAATAAATTCAAAACCTAGAGCTAAATAAAATAAAAAAATTAAATTATTAAAACCTAAAACCTAAACTTAAACATAAAAAATAAAATAAAATACAAACTAAACTAAATAAAATAAATAAAACCTAAACTAAAAAATAAATAATACCTAAATAAATAAAACTAAATGAAAAATAAAATAAAATAAAACTAAATAAAATAAAATAAAAACTAAATAAAGACCTAAACCTAAAAAATAAACCAAAAAATAAATAAAAAATAAAACCTAAACCTAACACTAAAAAAACATAAACCTAAAATAAACAAAATAAAATAAACCTAAACCTAATCTAAAATAAACTAAACTAAAATAAATAAAACATAAACCTAAACCTAAAATAAACTAAACCTAAACCCTAAACTAAATAAAATAAAATTAACTAAAAATAAACCTAAACCTAAACAAAAAATATAAAATTGAAAAATAACCCTAAATTAAAAACCTAAAACTTAAACCTAAAAAATAAAATAAAACCTAACCTAAACCTAAAATAAAAATAAAACCTAAACATAAAAATAAAAATAAAATAAACTAAAAAAAAATAAACATAAACCTAAACCTTAACCTAAAAATAAACTAAAATAAAATCCTTAAACCAAAATAAATAAACCTAAAATAAAAAATAAACCTAAATAAAAATAAATTAAATTAAATTAATTTAAATAAATTAAAAAAACATAAACCTATTGGTTTACTTAATTTAAAAATAGAACTAAACTAAAACTTGAACCTTAAACCTGAAACTTAAACCCTAAACCCTAAACACTAAAATAAAAAATAAAAAATAAAATAAATAAAAAATACCCCAACCCTAAACCCTAAGCCTACAACCCTAAATCGTAATCCCTAAAACCCTAAACCCGAAACCCAAAACCCTAAACCCAAAACCCAAAACCTTAAACCCTAAACCCTAAACCATAAAAACCCTAAACCCTAACCATAAACCTAAATTAAAACCTAAACTAAACCCTAAAACCTAAACCATAAACCTGAGACCCTAAACCTAAACCAAAAAAACCTAAACCTAAAAAATAAAATAAAATAAAAACTCAACTAAAAAATAAACCTAAACCTAAACATAAACCTAAAAAATAAACTAAAATAAAACATAAACAAAAATAAATAAACCTAAAATAAATAAACTAAACTAAATAAAAATAAAAAATAAACCTAAATCTATTGGTTCACTTAATTTTTCTTAAAAAAACCCTAAACCCAAAACTTACAACCATTAACCCTAAACCCTAAACCCTAAACCTTAAACCCTAAACCCTAAACCCTAACCCTAAACCATAAACCTACAAGCATAAACCCTAAAACCCTAAACCCTAACTCTAAACCCTAACCCCTAAACCATAACCCTAAACTAAAACCTATAACCCTATCCAACTTAAACTTAAAGTAACTAAATAAATTAAAAATAAACCTAAACTAAAAAAACCTAATAAACCTAATCCTAAACCTAAACCCTATGAATGGTAGAACCATGATGAACATCACCATCAACCATGCTCACTAGATGGAAAAAAAGGAGGTGTATCACAAGGTGGTGGGGATCTGTGAGGTGGTGAGTGGTGGTAGCGTGAGAGGAATGAGACATGATGGTGGTGATGAAAGATTGAGGATATGATGGTGGATCCCACCGAGAGGTCGGGTCGCTCGATAGAACTGAAACCAAGAATACGATCTAATCTGTTATTTATGGAATTGTGTCTTTACAATAGAAATAATTTTAGTTATCTAGGATTTTTGATTTGCTTTACGCATCCTCATTTTTGATCTATGTCATTATGTGTGTCTTAGAAAATTTGGTCTATTTCTTTGTTCATGAAATGAAAAGAAGAAATGTTTAATTTGAATTTGTTCTCTATTCAAAAATAACCAAAAGCCCTAAAGCTTAAACCAAATTCTAAACCCTAAACCTAAACCTAAACTTTAAATTAAAACCTGAACCCTAAACCTAAAACCTAAACCCTAAACACTAAACCCTAAACCCTAAACCATAAAAAAAAAAAATAAAAAATACCCTAACCCTAAACCCTAAACCTATAACTCTAAATCTTATATCCTAAACCCTAAACCTTAAACCTACAAACCTAAACCCTAAACCCTAAAACCTAAACCCTAAACCCTATAACCCTAAACCCTAAACCCTAAACTTTAAACCCTAACCCTAACCCTAAACACTAAACCTTAAACCTTAAACCCTAAAACCCTAAGATCTAAATCATAAACTAACCCTAAACCCAAAGCCCTAAAAGCCTAAAACCCTAAAGCTTAAACCCTAAACCCTAAACCCTAAACTAACCTTAAACCCTAAGTTAAACCTAAACCCTAAACCCTAAACTAACTTGAAACACTAAGCTAACCCAAAACTTAGACCCTAAACCCTAAAAACTCTAAATGCTAAAGCCTAAATAGTAAACTCTAAACCCTAAACCCTAAACCCTGAAAACCAAAAAACCTAAACTTAAACTAAATAAACCATAAAATATAATTAATAAAAACTTAATCCTAAATAAAATAAAAAATAAAATAAAATAAAATCCTAAACTAAAACCTAAACCTAAATAAAATAAAATAAAAATAAAAAAAGTAAAATAAAATAAATAAAAACCTAAACTTAACTAAAAAATAAAATAAACCTAAATAAAAAACTTAACTTAAAATCAAAATAAAATAAACTAAAATAAAATTAAAACTAAATAAAAAAACTAAACCTAAAAAAGTAAACCTAGAAAAAAATATAAACCCTAAACTAAAAAGAAACCTAAACCTAAACTAAAATAAACTAAACTAAAATAAATAAAATGTAAACATAAACCTAAAATAAACTATAGCTAAACCTTATCCTAAACTAAAAAAAAAACTAAAATAAACCTAAAAGATAAACTTAAGACCTAAACCTAAAAAAGACCTAATCCTAAAAATAAAAATAAAAAATAAAACATAAACCTAAAAAATAAAATAAAAATAAAACTAAACTGAGAAATAAACATAAACCTAAACCTAAAAAATAAACTAAAACAAAAAACCTAAACTAAAATAAATACACTAAACTAAATAAAAAGAAAAAATAAACCTAAATAAAAATTAAAAAATATAATAAACTAGAATAAATATAAATTAAACTAAATAAACTAAATAATCTTTAAAATACTAGTTTACTTCATTTAAAACCCTAAACCTAAATAACTAAACCCTAAACTAAACCTAAACAAAACTAAACCCTAAACCCTAAACTAAACTAACCCTAAACCTAAAACCCTAAACTAAACCCTAAATAAATAATAATAAATAAATAAGAAACCCTAAAACATAAACCCTAAAACCTAAACCTAAACTAAACTACCTAAACTAAACCTAAACTAACCCCTAAACCCTAAACCTAAACCCCTAAACTTAACCCTAATCCTAAACTAAAACCTAACCTAAACTATAAACTCTAAACCTAAAAAAACCCTAAACTATAAACCCTAAACCCTAAACCCTAAACCTAAACCTAAACTAAATAAAACTAAACCCTAAAAAAAAAAACAAAAAAAACCTAAACCTAAACTAAATAAAACCTAAATATATAATAAATAAAAAAACCTAAACTTAAATTAAATATAAAATAAATGAAATAAAACCTAAACTAAAACCTAAACATTAACTTAAACCAAATCTTATAAAAAAAATAAAATAAAAAATAAAAATAAAACTAAAATAAAAATAAAATAAAATCCTATACTAAACTACAAAATAAACCTAAAAATAAAAAAAATACCTAAAGAAAATAAAAACTAAATGTAAAATATAAATAAAATAAACCTAATATAAAATAAAATAAATAAATAAAAATTTAAATCTAAAAAATCAACCTAAAAATAAATAAAAATTAAAACCTAAACCCTAAACTAAAAAAAATCCTAAACCTAAAATAAAATAAACATTAACCTAAACTAAAATAAACTAAACTAAAATAAATAAAACCTAAACCAAAACCTAAAATAAACTAAACCTGGACCCTAAACTAAATAAAATAAAATAAACTAAAATAAACATAAACCTAAACTAAACTAAAAATAAACCTAAAATAAAAACCTAAATCTAAACCTAAAAAAAATTAAAAAAACCTAAACCTAAACCTAAAAATAAAAAATATAACCTAAACCTAAACAATAACTTAAAAATAAAACTAAAGTAAAAAAATAAACATAAATTGAATCTTAAACTTAAAAAATATACTAAAATAAGAAACCTAAAATAAAATAAATAATCCTGAAATAAACTAAATAAAATAAAGATAACAAAGAAATCTAAATAAAGAATCTAAGCAAAATAAATTGATCTAAAATAAATAAAAAAATAAACTAAATAAACCTAAACCTACCGATTTAATTAATTAAAAAAAATCTAAACCCAAAACCCTAAACCCTAAACCCTAAATCCTAAACCCTAAACCCTAAACCTTAAACCCTAAAAATATCCTTAAACTCTAAACCCTAAACCCTAAACCATAAACCCTAAAAAAACCCTAAATCTTAAATAAAAATAAAAAATAAATAAAATAAAATAAAACCCTAATCCTAAACCTTAAATCCTAAAACTAACCCAAAACCCAAAACCCTAAATCCCAAAAACTTAAAAACCTAAACCTAAACTAAATAAAACATAAAAATAAAATAAATTAAAAAATCTTAACCTAAATAAAATAAAATTAAATCTTAAATTAAAACCAAAACCTAAATATAAAATAAATAAATTACAAAAATAAAAATAAATTAAAATAAAATAAATAAAAATTTAAACTAAACTAAAAAAATAAATTAAGCCTAAGATAAAAAAACCTAAATAAAATAAAAACTAAATGTAAATAAAAATAAAATAAACCTAAAATATAATAAAAAACTAAATAAAACCCTAAACCTAAAAAAATAAACCTAAAAAATAAATAAAAATAAACCTAAACCCTAAACTAAAAAAAACTAAACCTAAAATAAAAATAAAATAAACTAAACCTAAACTAAAATTAATAAAACCTAAACCTAAAATAAACTAAACCTAAACCTAAACATAAACAAAATAAAATAAAGCAAACTAAAAATTAACCTAAAAGAAAAACCTAAATCCTAAACCTAAAAAAATTAAATAAAATCCTAAACCTAAAGCTGAAAATAAAAACTAAGAACTAAACCAAAAAAATAAAATAAAAATAAAACTCAACTAAAACTAAACCTAAACCTAAACCTAAACCTAAAAAAAAATTAACTAAAATAAAATAAAAAAATAAATAAACTAAACTAAATAAAAAATAAACCTAAATAAAATAAAAATAAAATAAATTAAAATAAAGAAAATAAACTAAATAAACCTAAACCTACCTATTTACTTAATTTTCAAAAAAACCCTAATCCCTAAATCCTAAATCCTAAACTCTAAACCCTAAACTCTAAAAGTAACCTTAAACCCTAAACTCTATACCTACAACACTAAACATACAACCCTAAACCCTAAACCCTATACCTAAACCGTAAACCCTAAACCATAAAATTATAAACCATAAAACCCTAAACCCTAAACCCTAAACCCCAATGATGATGAAAGGTGATCTTAAAGAAGTTAAGAAGTTCTAAATAAGAAGTTGGTGCCGTGTTGGTCTTATTACACCTATTGATGTTGTGGTTCCTCCAAGAAACATTGGTCTGGATCCTTCACAGAATTCTTTCTTCCAGGTTCTAAACATCCCAACTAAGATCAACAAGGGAATTGTTGAAATTATCACCCTAGTTATGCAAATTAGAAAAGGCGATAAGGTGGGATCCTTAAAGTCTGCTCTGCTCGTTAAGTTGGGCATTATGCCATTCTCTTATGGCCTTGTCATTCAGTTTATGTTTGATGATGGTTCGATTTTCAATCTTGAGGTGCTTGACCTCACTGAAGATGATCTCATCTAGAAGTTTTCTGCAGTCCTTTCAATGTTGACTTCTCTCTCACTAGCCCTCTCTTATCCCTCCCTTACTACAGCGCCCCATATGTTCATCAACGCTTACAAGAATGTCCTCATCATCATGATTGCCACTAATTAGAAATACGCATTGGCTGAGAAGTTTAAGGAGTATTTTAAGGATCTTAGTAAATTTGCTGAGGCTATTGCACCTGATGCTTCTACTCGCCGCTAATTTCTCCAGCTAAGGAAGAGAAGAAGGATAAGCCTACTAAGAATCGATGATGATATGGGTTTCAACTTGTTTGCTTTGTTTGCCTTTTATAAAATCAAATTTAATTGTGTCCGGAGTTAAATCATTTGTGATATAATATTTTGTGAATTTTGAATTGCATTTTATTTTATCATGTTTTATTAGTTGTTAGAGGATAACGACTTGTTTGATTTGGTAATTTCTTATTTGTTATGAAATCATTTGAGTTTTTTTAAACAAAACCCCTAAATCCTAAACCCTAAACCCTAAACCATAACCCTAAACCTAAAATCCTAAACACCAAACCCTAAACCTAAACCTAAAGTAACTAAATAAATTTAAAATAAATGTAAACCCTAAAACCTAATAAACCTAAACCTTAAGAATGGGTAGAACCTTGACAACAAGAACATCACCATCAACCAGGCTCAGTCAAGATCTGGTGGTGGAGGCAGCAATTATCATTGTGGTGGGGGATCTGGAGGTGGTGGTCAGAGCAGTGGTGGTTATGGATGTGGAGGAGTGACGAGGTTAAAACATGGTGGTGATGGAGGAGAGATCGAGGATGATGTGGATCCACTCGAGAGTGGGGTGGTCTGATGGGAACTAGAGTTAAGAATGGCTTATTCGACCGCATTATGGAACTATGTCTTACAGAGAGTTCAAGTTATATAGGTTTTGGTTTTCTATATTCGTGCTCATTTTAATCTATGTCATCTTGTGTCTTAGAACATGGTGTGTTACTTGGTTGATGAAAAAAAAGAAATATTGAATCAATTTGTTCTTATTAATAAAACCAAAACCCTAAACCCTAAACTAAAACTTAAATCCTAAACCTAAAACCTAAAACCTAAACCCTAAACCCTAAATCCAAGAAAAAATAAAAATAATAAAAAAAACCCTAACCCTAGACACTAAACCTAAACCCTAAACCTACAACCATAAAACCTAAACCTTAAACCCTAAAACCCTAAACCCAAACCTAAACCCTAAACCCTAACACTAAATCCTAAACCCTAAACCTAAACCCTAAACCATAAAACCTAAACCTAAACTAATAAAACCTAAAATAAAATAAATAAAAACTTAAAGCTAAAAAAATAAAAAATAAAGTAAAATAAAAACCTAAACTAAAACCTAAACTTAAAAGTAAAAATAAAATAAAATAAAAAATAAACATAAACTAAAATAAAATAAGTAAAAATCTAAATTAAACTAAAATAAAACAAACATAATCATAAAAAAAACAAAATAAAATAAAACTAAACATAAAATAAAAATAAAATAAACCTAAAAAAAAATAAAATAAAATCTAAATAAAACCTAAACCTAAAAAATAAACCTATAAATAAATAAAATATAAACCTAAACCCTAAACTAAAAAACTAAACCTAACATTAAATATAAACCTAAACCTAAACTAAAATAAACCTAAACTAAAATAAATTAAACTTAAACCTAAAATAACTAAACCTAAACCTAAACCAAACTAAATAAAATAAAATAAACTAAAAATAAACCTAAACCTAAACTAAAAAAAATCTAAAAATAAACCTAAAATAAACACTTAAAACATAAACTTTAAAAAATAAAATAAAAACCTAAACCTAAACCTAAAAATAAAAAATAAAACTGAAAATTAAAAAATATAATAAAAATAAAACTCAACTGAAACCTAAACCTAGACCTAAAAAATAAAGTAAAGTAATAACCCTAAACAAAAAATAAATAAGCTAAAATAATAAAAATAATAAAAAATAAACCTGAATATAAAATATAAAATAAACTAAAAGAAATAAAAAATAAACTAAATAAACTTAAACCTACTGGTTTACTTAATTAAAAAACTAAACCCTAAACACTAATCCTAAAAATAAAAATAAAAAATAAAAAAAAAAAACCCTAACCCTAAACCCTAAACCTACAACTTTAAAAACCCTAAACCCTAAAGCCTAAGCACTAAACCCTAAATCCTAAACCTAAACCCTAAACCCTAAACCCTAAACTAAAAACTAAACCCTAAACCCTAAACCCTAAACCCTAAACCCTAAAACCTAAAACTAAAACAAAAAAACCTAAACCAAACTTAAATAAAACCTAAATAAAAAATAAAAAAATAAAACCTAAACCTAAATAAAAAAATAAAATAAAATAAAAATCTAAATTAAAACCTAAACCTTAAACTAAAATAAAAATAAAAATAATAATAATAATAAACTAAAATAAAATAAGTAAAAACTCAAACTAAACTAAAAAATAAAATAAACTAAAGAATTAAAAACCTAAATGAAATAAAAGCTAAATGTAAAATAAAAAATAAAATAAACCTAAATTAATATAAAATAAAACTAAATAAAACCTAAACAAAAATAAAAATAAATAATAAATAAAACCAAAACCTAAACTAAAAAAAACTAAACCTAAAAAAATAAAGAAAATAAAATAAACTGAAACCTAAATTAAAATAAACAAAACTAAAATAAATAAAACCTAAACCTAAACCTAAAATAAACTAAACCTAAAATAAACTAAACCTAAACCTAAACCTAAACAAAATAAAATAAAATAAATAAAACCTAATTGTAAACCTAAAATAAACTAAACCAAACCTAAACCTAAATAAAATAAAATAAACCTAAACTAAACTAAAAATAAACCTAAAATAAAAACTAAAACCTAAAAAAAAAAAGAAAATAAAACCTAAACCTAAACCTAAAAAATAAAAAAAAAAACCCAAACCTAAAAAATAAAATAAAATAAAACTCAACTAAAAAATAAACTAAACTAAACCTAAACCTAAACCTAAAATAAAGTAAAAAAAAATCCTAAACTAAAATAAATAAATAACCTAAAATAAATAAACTACACTAAATAAAAATAAAAAATAAACCTAAGTAAAAAATAAAATATAAAATAAACTAAAATAAATAAAATATTAACTAAATAAACCTAAACCTATCGGTTTGCTTAACTGAAAAAAAAAGAAAAATCTAAATCCTAAAACCTAATCCCTAAACCTACAACACTAAACTCACAACCCTAAACTTTAAACCCTAAACCCTAAACCCTAAAAACCCTAAACCCTAAACCCTAAACCTAAACCCTAAACTCTAAACCCTAAACCCTAAATCCTAACCCTAAACCCTAAGCCCTAAAAGCATAAATCCTTAAAGCCTAAACCCTAAACCCTAAACCCCGGTTGAACTAATTTTTATGAAAGGTGATCTTAAAGAAGTCTGTGAAGAGGTTAAAATACAAAGTTGGTAGCCGCATGTGTTGGTCTTGTTGCACCTATTGATGTTGTGGTTCCTCCAGGCAACACTAGTCTGGATCCTTCACAGACTTCTTTCTTCTAGGTTCTCAACATCCCAACTAAGGTAAAAAAGGGTATTGTTGAAATTATCACCCGATTGAGCTATTTAAAAAAGGCAATAAGGTGGGATCCTTAGAGGATGTTCTCCTCGCTAAGCTTGGGATTAGGCCATTCTCTTATGGCCTTGTTGTCACCATGTATGATGATGGTTCTGTTCACCCTCGAGGTGCTTGACCTCACTAAAGATGATCTCATCGAGAAGTTTAATAGGCCTTTCAATGATCACTTCTCTCACTACCCCTCTCTTATCCCACCCCACATAACATGTTCATCAACGCTTATAAGAATGTCTTTGTCATTGTGATTTCCATTACACATACCCATAGTCGAAGGTTAAGGAGTAAAGATCTAGTAAATTTGATGTGGCTACATAATGCTTCTTCTACCGCTCTGGTCCACCGAGTGGAAGAGAAGAAGGAAGAGCCAGCTAAGAAATCTGATGATGATATGGATTTTAGCTTGTTCGACAAACCTTTTTTGGCCTTCTATAAAATAAAATTTTATTGTCACTGAATTAAATCATTTTGTGAAATACTATTTTTGTACATTTTCAAATTGCATTTTATTTTATCCTATTTTATTAGTTATTAAAGGATAATGTCTTGGTCAATTTGGTAATTTCTTGTTTATTATGGAATCATTTGTGTTAAAAAAAGCCCTAAACCCTAAACCCCTTACCCTAAACCTAAACCTAAAAGAATAAAATAAATTAAAAAATAAACATAAACCCTAAAACCTAATAAACCTAAACCCTAAGAATGGACAAAACCTTGCCGGCATGAACATCACTATCAACCAGGCTTAGTCTATAGAGGCAAAAGGCAGGCGGAGGTGCATTATCACAATGGTGGGGATCTGAGGTGTTGGTGGATATGAAGGTGGTGGTGGAGCAAGTGGTGGTTATGGGAGGTGGGAGGATCATGAGGTTACAATGTGGTGGGAGGGAGAGATCGGGATATGATGGTGGATCCTGCTACTCGAGATCATGGTGATTCTGATGGGAACTGAGAAACTAAAGAATGGCCAATCCAATATGGAACTGTATATTACAAGAAAGATGGTTCTAGTTATCTAGATTTTGATTTGCTCTATGTGTTCATTTTTATCTATCGCTGTGTTAGAAAACTTAGTGTTACTTGGTTGATGAAATCAAAAGAAGAAATGTTGAATCAATTGTTAAAAAAAAAAACTAACTAAAACTTGAACCCAAACTAAACCTAACCTAAACCTAAACCCTAAACCCTAAACCCTAAAAATAAAAAGAAATTAAAAAATAAAAAACCCTAAACCTAAGCCCTAAACCCTAATCACTAAACCCTAAACCTGCAATCCAAAACCCTAAAGCCTTAACCCTAAAATCCTAAACCCCAAATAGAAAACCAAAACCCTAAACACTAAAGCCTAAAAATCCAAAACCCTAAAGCCTAATCACAAAATCCTAAACCCTAAACCCTAACCCTAATCCCTAAACCATAAAACCCTAAACCCTAAAATTCCAAACCCTAAACCTTAAACCCTAAGAACCAAAACCTAAAGATAAACTATAAAACATAAAAATAAAATAAATAAAAACTTAAACATAAATAAATTAAAAATAAAATAAAATAAAAAAGAAACCAAAATAAAATAAAACCTAAACTAAACTAAAAGTAAAATAAACCTAAGAATAAAACCAAAATAAACTAAGAACTAAACATAAAATAAAAATAAAATAAACCAAAAATAAAATAAAATAAAAACCTAAACCTAAAAAATAAACCTAAAAATAAATAAAAAATTAAACCTAAACAATAAACTAAAAAATAAACTAAACCTAAAATAATAAAATTTAAACAAAATAAAATAAACCTAAACCTAAACTAAAATAAACTAAATTAAAATAAATAAAACCTAAACCTAAACCAAAAAATAAACTAAACCTAAACCTAAACCTAAACTAAATAAAATAATATAAACTAAAAATAAACATAAACCTAAACTAAAAATAAAACCTAAAAATAAATCTAAAATAAAAACCTAAAACCTAAACCTAAAAAAATAAAACCTAAACCTAAACCTAAAACAAAAAATAAAAAGTAAAACCTAAACCTAAAAATAAAATAAAATAAAACTAAATTAAAAATAAACCTAAACTTAAACTTAAACCTAAAAAATAAACTAAAATAAAACCTAAAATAAATAAATAAATAAATAAATAAAAATAAATAAACTAAAATAAATAAAAATAAACTATAAACTAAATAAGCTTAAACCCACGAAGTTTAGTTAATTTAAAAAAACCTTAAACCTTAAATCCTAAAGCTTAAACCCTAAACCCTAAAACTAACCCTAATCCCTAAACCCTAAACCTTAAACCTACAACACTAAAGCTACAACCCTAAACCCTAAACCCTAAGCCCTAAAAAACCCTAAAACCTAAACCCTAAACCCTAAACCCTAAACCCTAAACTCTAAAACCCTAAACCCAAAACCCTAAACCCTAATCCCTAACCCTAAACCCTAAACCATAAACCCCAAACCCTAAACCCAAACTTAAAGTATCTAAATAAATTATAAAAATAAACCTAAACCTAATCCCTAAGAATGGACAAAACCTTGATGAACATCATCAACCAACCGTGCTCATTCTAGAGGTGGAGTGGTGGAGGTGGCGATGATCGTAGGTGGTGAGATATCTGAGGTGGTGATCGAAAGGGTGGTTATGGAGGCGGAGGAGCGTGAGGTTACAATGGTGGTGAGGAGAGATCGGGATATGATGGTGGATCCCACTACCGAGAGGCGGTGGTTCGATGGAAACAGAAATCAACAACAAAGACTACTTATGGAAACTATGTCTATTAAAGATGGTTCTAGTTATCTAGATTTTGATTTGCTATGGTGCTCATTTTTTATTTATGTCATCGCTTATGTCTTAGAGAACTTGGTGTGTTACTTGGTTAGTGAAATCAATATGAAGAAATGTTGAATTTGAATTTATTCTCTATTAAGAAAAAAACCAAAAACCCTAAAACCTAAGCTAAAATCGGAACCCTAAACCAAAAACCTAAACCATAAACCCTAAACCCTAAAAACTAAAAAAATAAAAAATAACTCTAACCCTAAACTCTAAAACCCTAAACCCTAAACTCTAAAGCCTAAAGCCTAAAGCCTAAACCCTAAACCCTAAACCCTAAAAACCCAAACCCTAAAGCCTAAACACTAAATCCTAAACCTAAACCCTAAACCCTAACCTAAACCCGAGACCCTAAAACCCTAAACCCTTAATCCCTAAACCCTAATCCCTAAACCCTAAACCTTAAACACTAAAAACCTAAACCAAAACTAAATAAGGCTAAAAAATAAAATAAATAAAAAAACCTAAACCTAAATAAAATAAAATAAAAATCTACACTAAAACCTAAACCTAAACCTTAAAATAAAATAAAATAAAAAATAAAAATAAACTAAAATAAAAAAAAATAAAAACATAAACTAAACTAAAATAAACTTAAGAATAAAAAACCTAAATAAAATGTAAACATAAAATAAAAAATTAAATAAAAATAAACCTAAAAAAAAACCTAAAATAAATAAAAAAATAAAATAAAACCCTAACCTAAAAAATCTAAACCTAAAATAAAATAAAATATACAAAGCAAAATAAAGCTAAACCTAAACTAAAATAAACTAAACTGAAATAAATAAAACCTAAACCTAAAATAAACTAAACCTAAACCTAAACCAAAACTAAATAAAATAAACTAAACTAAAATGAAAAATTAAACCTAAACTAAAAAAGAAAACCTAAAAATAAACCTAAAATAAATACCTAAAACCTAAACATAGAAAAATAAAATAAAAACCTAAACCTAAACTTAAAAAATAAAAATAAAACTTAAACCTAAAAAATAAAATAAAAAATAAACTCAACTAAAAAATAACCTATACCTATAAAATATTAAAAAATAAACTAAAATAAAAACCCTAAACTAAAAATAAATAAACTAAACTAAATAAAAATAAAAAAACCTAAATAAAAATGAAAAATAAAATAAACTAAATAAACCTAAACCTACTAGTTTACTTAATTTAAAATAAAAATAAGAAAAAATCTTAAACCCTAAATCCTAAACCCTAAACCCTAAACCCTGAATAATAAAATTAACCCTAAATCCTAAATCTATAATACTAAACATACAAGCTTAAACCCTAAAAAATCCTAAAGCCTAAACCGTGAACCTTAAACCTTAAACCCTAAACTAAACTAATAAACCATAAAAAAAAACCTAAACCCTATAAAATTTAAATCTAAACCCTAAACCCTAAACCCTAAACCCTAACCTAAACCCTAAACCCTAACCATAAAACCTAAAACCTAAACTAAATAAAATTCAAAAAATAAAATTAATCAAAACCAAACCTAAATAAAATGAAAAAATAAAAAATAAAACCTAAACTAAACTTAAATGTAAACATAAAAAATAAATAAAATAAAAAATAAAAATAAATTATAAAATAAAAAAAAAAAAACTAAACTAAACTAAAAAAAAATAAATAAACCTAAGAATAAAAAATAATAATAAAATAAAAACTAAATGTAATATAAAATAAAATAAAGACTAAATAAAATCCTAAACCTAAAAATCAAACCTACAAATAAATAAAAAATAAAACCTAAACCCTAAACTAAAAAAAAACTAAACCTATAATAAAATTAAAATAAACAAAATAAAATAAACCTAAACATAAACTGATATAAACTAACCTAAAATAATTAAAACCTAAACCTAAACCAAACATTAACTCAACATATCAGCTAAACTAAATAAAATAAAGGAAACTTAAAATAAACCTTAACTTAACTAAAAATTAAAACCTAAAAATAAACTTAAAATCTAAACCTAAGAAATTAAAATAAAAACTTAAACCTAAAAATAAAATAAAAAAACTTAAGCTAAAAAATAAAATAAAAAAAAACTCAACTAAAAAATAAACCAAAACCTAAACCTAAACCTCAAAATAAAGCTAAAATAAAAAGCCTAATCTAAAAATAAATAAATCTAAAATAAATAAACTAAACTAAATAAGAAAAACCTAAATAAAAATAAAAATAATAAAATAAATCCTAAACCCTAAATCTTAAACCATAAAACCTAAACCCTAAAAAATAAAACTAACACTAAACCCTAAACCCTAAACCCTAAACCCCAAAAGCATGAACACTAAAACCATAAACCCTAAACCCAGGTTGATCTAATCTTTATGAAAGCTGATCTTAAAGAAGAAAGAAGAGGTTAAAAATACAAACCTGCTCTTGGTCGTGTTGGTCTTGTTGCACTATTGATGTTAGTTCCTCCGTAAACACTCCGATCCCAATGACTTTTCTTCTAGGACCTCAACATCCCAACTAAGATCAACAAGGGTTCTATTAAAATTATCACCCTAGTGAGTGATTAAAAGATAAGTGGGATCCTCGTGAGCCCACGCCTTTAAGCTTGGGATTAGGCCATCCTCTTATGTCATCCATTGTCATGATGATGGTTTAGTGTTAAGTCCCAGGTGTGCTTGACCTCACCAAGATGATCTCATCAAAAGTTTTGATGTGCCTTTCAAAGATCACTTCTCTCATCCCTCTCTTATCCCACCCTTACAGCAGCATCCCACATGTTCGTCAATGCTTACAAGAATGTTGTCACTATCATAATTACCACTCATTACACATGTCTGTAGGTCGAGAACATTAATGAGTATTTGAATGATCCTAGTAATTTTGATGCGCTACACCGATGCTTCGCTACTCGCACTGTGGGGTCTAGTTGTAAGTGGAAGAGAAGAAGGAAGAGCCTACTGAAATGATATGGGTTTTAGCTCATTCGATTAAGCTTTGTTGTCCTTTTATAAAATTAAATTTTATTATCTCTGGGAGTTTAATATATTTGTGAAATACTATTTTGTGAATTTTGAATTGCATTTTAGTTTTTCCTATTCTATTAGCTTATTAGAGGATAATTCTTATTTAATTTAGTAATTTCTTATTTGTTATGGAATCATTTGAGTTTAAAATAAAATAAACTAAAAACCTTAAAGCCTAATCCCCAAACTCTAAACCTAAACCTAAAGTAACTAAATAAATTAAAAAATAAACCTAAACCCCTAATAAACCTAAACCTCAATCAAAACCCTAAGAATGGGAAAAACCTTGATGGCAGGAACATCACCGTCAAGCAGGCTTAGTCTAGATCTAGTGATGGAGGCAAAGGTGGAGGTGGCAGTTATCACAGTGGTGGTGAGGGATCTGGAGGTGCTGGTGGATATGGAGGTGCTTGTCGGAGAAGTTATATGGAGGAGGAGTGAGAGCTTAGTGGTGGTGGCAGGGAGAGATCGGGATATGATGGTGAATCCCACTACCGAGAGGCCGGGGTGGTTCATGGGAACCGGAGAAATCAAGAATGGTCAATCTGACCGCTTATGGAACTGGTCTTTGTATAGATGGTTCAAATTTTCTAATGTTTTGATTTGCTCAATGCATGCTCATTTTTTATCTATGTCACCCCTTATGTCTTAGAAAACATGGTGTGTTACTTGGTTGATGAAATCAAAAGAAGAAATGTTGAATATGATTTATTCTCTATTAAAACCAAAAAATCCTAAACCCTAAACAAAAAGCTGAACCTTAAACCTAAAACCTAAACCCTAAACCAAAAAAACAAAATAAAAAAAATTAAAAAAATTAAAAAAATCCAACCCTAAACCCTAAACCTACAACCCTAACCCTAAACCATAAACCCCAAACCCAAAACCTAAAACCCTAAACCCTTAATGCCAAAAGCATAAACACTAAAACCCTAAACCCTAAACCCCGATTGAGCTTATTTTTATGTAAGGTGATCTTAAAGATGTTAGTGAAGAGGTTGCAAAAAATAAGGTTGGTGCTCCTGCCTATTTTGGTCTTGTTGCACCTATTGATGTTGTGGTTCCTCCAAGCAACATTAGTATGGATCCTTCACAATTCTTTCTTCTAGGATCTCAACATCCCAACTAAGATGAACAAGGGTACTATTGAAATTATCCCTGGGTTGAGCTGATTAAAAAAAAGGTGGGATCCTCGAGGATGCTCTCCTCGCTAAGCTTGGGATTACCATTCTTTTATGGCCTTGTCATCCTCTATGATGATGGTTCTGTTCATCTGCTTGACCTCACCAAGATGATCTCATCAAAAGTTTTCAACATGCCTTTCAATGATCACTTCTCTCTCACTAGCCCTCTTAGCTCCTTACTATAGCACCCCACATGTTCATCAACCCTTACAAGAATGTCCCCTCCATCGTGATTGCCAATGATTACACATACCCACAGGCCGAGAAGGTTAAGAAGTATTTGAAGGGTCCTAGTAAATTTAATGTGGCTGTTAGGCCTGGTGCTTCTGCTACTCCTGCTACTACTGCTTCTCCGGCTACTGCAACAGAAGAGAAGAAGGAAGAGCCTACTGAGGAATCTGATGATGATATGGTTTTCAGCTTGTTCGACTAAGCTTTTTGGCCTTATATAAAATAAAATTTTATTGTCTCTAGGAGTTAAATCATTTTATGAAATATTTTTTGTGAATTTTTTAATTGAATTTTATTTTATCCTATTTTATTTATTATTATCGGATAATGTCTTGTTTGATTTAGTAATTTCATATTTGTTATGGAATCATTTGAGTTAAAAATAAAATAAAATAAAAGCCCTAAACCTTAACTATAAACCCAAACCCTAAACATAAAACTAAAGTAACTAACTAAATTAAAAAATAAACCTAAACCCTAAAAACTTATAAACCTAAACCTTAAACCCTAAAACCTAATAAACCTAAACCTAAACCTAAACCTAAACCCTAAGAATGGGTAGAACCATGATAGTAGGAACATATTTTTAAACTTTGGCCAAGTTTGCGAAAATAGACTTGTTGATTTTGAGGGAGGCAGTAAGCTGCATCATCAAATATGTTGGCCTCATTAACTATAAATGGCTTGAGATCTCCTTTGACACTATAGAAGATCCCACCTCTCACGAACTTCATATACTGATGTAGAGAGGATGGAACTATGTTGTCCTGATGTATCCATGGTCTCTCAAGCAAAGTGTTGAAAGATGTATTTGAGTCTATAATGTGAAACTTTGCTTTGGTCTTATAATCATCTATCTCCAAGGGCAACACTATGGAGCCTTAGGCCTATTGGCCTCACTTTGGAGTGCACCAATCTCTTTAGACTTAGGAGTCTTCTATACACTAAGACTTTCCTAGTAAGACACACTTCTAACAATTAAAACACTTAACCTAAGCCTAAAGACTTAGAAGGGTTAACCATAGGATTAGGTTATGCCTTAGGGATTAGGATAATCTACCTACCCTTCAACCCAAATCCAATCCATGTTCACCTTCTCAAACCAAACCTCAAGTTCAATTCAAACATGAAATTCAAATTCAAATCCAAACCCAAATTCCAAAACCAAATGATTGAAGCCCATGATCAAATCCAAACTTGAAACCCTTCCTAAGCCATATGAACTATCCCAAGGACTCAACCAAATCTTAATCCATATAAATCCAAAATAAATTGATTTTCTCATAATCAATTTATATCTTCAATCATCTTCCTAAATATAAATCAAATCTACATTCAAATGATCAAAACTAAATCCAACTAAATCAAATTAAATCAAAACCCTTCCTAAGCCATATGACCAATCCAATGGACTTAGCTAGATCTTAATCCAAATCAAGTCAAACTCAATTGATTTTCTCACAAATCAATCAGATTTTCAATCATCTTCATAAATTTAAATGAAATATACATTTAAATCATCAAAACTAAATCAAAACCAAATCACAATCCAAACCTAAGCCTAAACTCCATGGACTTAGCCAAATTCCTTTATTCCAAAACCAAATTCAATTTATTTTCTCATGAATCAATCATACCTTCAATCATATTCACAAATATAAATGAAATCTACAATCATCAAGCCAAACCAAAATCAACCCAAGTCAAACCCAACTTAACCCTTTTAACTTGAAATGTTCAAATGAACCAAAACCCATTTGATTTATATATCAATCCCAAATCCATATATATACTCAACTAAATCTCAACCCAAAATAAAGCTAATTAAACCCAATTGGTCCACTTGACCCAAAGTGGCCAATTTGACCTATTTGAGCAAAGTTCCCTATCCAAATTGGATTGAACCAAGTCCATCAAAACATCCCATCATGATTGGATCACCCAAGTTGATCAATTGCCTCAAATTAGTCAAGTCAACTTGGTCATTTGACCAAGTCCCCTTAACCCATATTAACCCAAACTAGCCAAATTGCAACCTAAGCCAAATCCCTTGAAACCAATGATTCATATCAAATCAAAATCAATATTTGAATATGACTTGACCTTCAATTGATTCAAACATAACCCAATTGGCCCTCTTGACCCAAGTTGACCCGAATTGACCTAAAAGATAAAATTGGGTCAAATCAAAATAAAAACCAAATTGATTGTGACCAATGGCTCACGTTCATTCCAAATTGATTGTTGAACATGACCAAAGCCATGATTGGACCCAATTGAACCCAATTGACCTACCTAGCCCAAAGTGACCTAAAGGTTCAAGTTAGCTTAAATCAAAACTAAATCCAAATTAATTAAAATCAAAGCCTACAATCATCTTAAATTGGTTAACTAAACCCAAACCAAAACCCAACCCAAGACAATTTGGCCAATTTGGTCAAATTAGTCAATTTTATCCCAAATGAATTCAAATGAGCCAAAATCAAATCTAAGCCAAACTAAACCAAACCAATTGAACTAAAACATCCCAAATGATCATATGAACTTGACCCAACCCTTTGTTTGACCCAATTTGACCAATTGGTCAACTTGACTGAACTTAACCCAATTTGACCTAAATGAGTCAAATTGAGCCAAACCTAACCAAATTAACTCCAATAGAGTTGAAATTTGGGCTAACCCACTTTTGCCTCATTTCAAATCTTCCCAAATTAATTCCAATGCCAAATGATCATTCTACCCTTGGGTCAAGGGCATCACATGAGATAAATCACCCATGTAAGTGGTCATTTCTATTCCTTGGCCACTTGGTACTCTCCCAAAGGTCCACTTAGGCACTAAAGACATTGGCCAACCCACAAGGGGTGGTTTTCATGACCCATGGGAGGTGAAATCACCACCCCTTCCCATTAGAGCATTTGAAACCCATAGGACACCCATGATCCTTCCTTGGCAGCCACCTCCACACCTTCAACCAACCAAGCTGAGCCAACTCACCTCCTCCCTACAACCCACAACTCCCTGAGATGGTTGGACGACCACTAGAAGCCAAACTCGATCCCATTATTCGATCAAGATGAAGGGGGTATACACCCTCTCATTTCCACTCAAACACCCACACAAATCATTCCAAAGAAACCTAGCTACCCAAGATGGGCCACTAGAGCCATTCCTTATGCTTTCAAGCTCATTCCTCGATCAAAAAAATGCCCATCCATCCCAAAAAAATAGACACTCCCATTTCTGACCTAACTTCTATTTCTCCATCAAACTCAAATTAACTTTGCATGTACCTTCCTAGGCCTTGAGTAAGAACAAGTCATCTCCCAAGCTTTGAGCATCGAGGGGACTTTGATCAAAGTTGACCTCCAAATCATCAGTTTTTGGCCTTTCGAGTGAACTTCAAGGAATTGATCCAATTGCTGCTCAACAGTGCTTCATCTCCACTAGATGAAGCTTCTTCAATCATTCAAGCTACTAATCTTGAGCTCCAGTGAGGTATGCTTCCAAAATCGATCCTTTGGCAAAAATGAGTTGGAGCTTTTTGTAGAAAACTTGCATCTCATGTGATCTTGATGGTCGGATCCCCTTCAATCAATGTCGTGAAGGTGTGGGATCCTTTTGGAGTTGATCCAACCTCAGGTAAGCTCGAATCAAGTGAGCAATGGAGAACAAAATCAATTCTCCCTCACTCACGTGATGTTAGATCATGCACCATCCATTTCGATCAAAATGGATGGTTGTGATTAGATCTATTAGATCGATCTGATTTAATCCTATTAAGCTGTGGGATTAATAGTTGACATCTAATCTTAGATTGGATGGCAAATGAAAAAGCATGACCATCGCCGCCGCCACATAGGTGCTAAGTCGGATAAGTTTTAAGTAGCCAATCCCATGATACCATGTGGAAAGAGCGCCGTGTCAGTGCGCCATGTGGCGCCAATAGGATTAGGCTTTAATTAGGCATAACTAATTATTTTTAATGGCTAAAACTTCTAAAAATCATAAATCAATTGTAGAGAAATAAAAAATGTAAATAAATACTAATTTTAAAAGTATTTTAGAGGAGAATTAAAAAAAAATGATTCACTAATTTTGAATAGTAATTAAAGTTTAATTACAAAATTAATTAGATTAATTACTACTTATTATTTGAGCAATTAATCCCAAATTTTATGGGTTAATTTAATGGGATGACCTGTGCCTCCCATGATTTTCTTGGGATTTATTGCTCACTTAATTAAGAAAATTGTAACTAAACCTTAACTACTCTTTAAGTAAATTAATGATTAATTAATGCCATAAATAGTAATAAATTGTTAATTAAGTATATTAATCATTATTCAATAGTAAGTGAACTAAAGAATAGGGTTGGGACCCCTTTCACTAAGTTCATTTCACCCTTTTTTTAAAATGAAATTAATTAAGATTTAACTTATTAACTAAATCACTTAATCAAATTGAAATCAAATCACACATCGAATCTTAATTAATTAAATCATGGGGTAGATCTTAGGTGTTTAAACCTAAAAAAGGAGTTTAATGAAATTATGGTTAGTCCACATGTGTGGAAAACCATAAGAGTAATTAATTAAGTCCCTTAATCTAATTAACTATTAAGAGCCAATTGCATTAGCCCCTTTTATTTCCTAGATCATTGCAAGTTTATTTTCCATGCATCATGTTGGCTCATAATTATTTAGTTAATTACTTTAAGGAGACATGTAAGGGTAATTAATTCATCTAATTAAGGGTTCAACTTAATTAACCCATAAAATCAACCTAATTACATTTCTTAAATTAAATCAAATCAATAATGTGGGAATGGGTTTAAAACAACAAGTGATTTCTCTTCTCTTTAAATCAAATCAAACCCAAAACTTAATTAATAAAGAAGCTTTGGTTTGCTTTAAATAATCTTATTTGATTTGATTATCCTTAAGAACTACTTTGGTTGAATGAATCACATGCTTATATTTTATTGTCCTCTTTGCAATCATGTTAAATAGGTATGTCATTTGAATTCATGCATCCATCTTTTCAAAATCAAGTAAAACAAAATGGATTTCCTTTATGTATGCTTGCATGTGTGATATATAATATTATATGGCTATTATCACTATTAAATCCAAATGTATTTTTCAAAAGCTTATAAATGAATAATAATATGTGTTATGATGCTAGTTATAAGTACATAAGAAATGCATTTGCTTGTCACGTACCCATTTTATTTCATTCTTATGTATTTCAACATTAGAATTTGGATAGAGTTTTAATTCATATATATATATATATATATATATATATATATATATATATATTATTCAATAAAAAATACATTCTTTGCATGGTTTTTTTTCCCTCATTTATGTATACATCCATGTGTGTCCAAGAAAAAAAAAAGTATATAGACATCTCGTGGAATATGAGGCTTTAGTTAGCCCTAAGGAGGTCATTTGATTACCTCACTTCCCGATTTAACAATGACATGTACCCTATATCTTTGTACATGTATATGTATATGTGATTTGTGAATGAAAATCCCATTTTACATTAAAATTGCATGCATTCATAATTGACTAAGTGGTTGAATTAATTAGCCATATGATTTGGAGCTTACTTCCTATGTTCATGTATACAATTTACATATGTTTGAATGCAAATGGGTATATAGTTTGGACATCCCGAGAATTTTAGCTTTAGCTCCAAGGAGTTCATTTCATTACCTCACTTCTCTGGTTTAACAATGGCACATGCCTATTTAATTTCATTCTTATGTCCTTTTGTATTAGAATTTGGATAAATTTTAAATTAATATGTTTAAATAATTCAATCAACTAAAATATAAATTCTAATCATACATATACATTCATCATTTAAGTGTGCTAAAATATGTTACATGTATGGATACACTTAGGATTAAATCATATGCATGTTACATGTGATGGAATGGAATGATTTAATATATGTCATGTGGTAGTAATTCAATTAAATTAATCTTAAGATGCCTTTCATTTTGTATAGGATTATTTAAAGTGAACCTAAACTTAGGATTAGTTAAACCATTTAATAAGCCATTCACTAAAGAGAACTAAATCAAATTAAAAAACTTTAGAAAGTGACTTAAGGTAGGGATGAAAGAGGGCAATCCTCTTTTCCTCTCTTTATAACACTTAGTTCTATAAGGGTAATCAAATGAAACAAAAGAAAACATAAATTAAAATTCTCAAATCAATTAAACTGCTTCAAGTGAAATCAACCTTTCATATTAAATTGAATCCTTCTACACTTATAAAATACAACACTAATCCCTAACAAGACTTACCCCAAAATCCTTAATACACACATTAGAATTAAGTCACCACTTCTAGCACTAAGTTAGGATAGTGTATGATGTGATGTATGTTTTGTTTTAGATTAGATGTTAAGGTGTATCTTCATAGACTAGAAGTTAGGCCAATATTAGCCTAATCATGTTTTCTGCAAGGGATTATGCTTAAGGGATGCTTAAAAATAAATGTGAATGCTCTTTTTGTTGGTTGTTTAAATCTTAAAGCATAATCCAAGTTAGGACAGGAGGGCATAGTTACTCATGTGCAGGGTGCTAAGTTCAAATTATAAAAACAACTACTTGGGATTATATGTATATTTAGCAAACCTCTATTTTGCAGCTATAATTAGATTTACTTTTCCCACATAAATGTAATTTTTTCAATAGGAATTAGGATTAGTGCTATGGGTAATTAGGATGAGTAGTGGCCAGAAGGCTTTATCTTGGGGTGCCCTGTGATGCCTTTGAAGCAAGCACCATCCAAATCAAAGAAGGAACCAAATCTAAAATGAAGATATGAAGAAGAAAGACCCTCATAGTATTTAATACAATTATAATTATTCTTTCATATTCTAGGTTGTATAAAGGTAGAGCTCAACTACCCATCTTTTCTCTCTCTTTAAGTGGCAGAACGACTACATCTACTTTTATTATTTTACGATAGTTTATATAATTGTTTGGTGTTATGTTTCCATTGTACATTAGAACTATTTAATTTTTATAGTTTCTTAAATAATTAATGCTTTAATGTGTGGATTGGATATGATTAGACTCTTAGGATAAAAAAAATAAAACCTAAACCAAAAAAAAAAATAAAACCTAAATCTAAAAAAACTCAACTAAAAATAAACCTAAACCTAAAAAAATAAACTAAAATAAAATTTGAATGAAATAAAGAACATTGAATTGAGTGCTTTTAAAAATAGTAAGTCGACCACCAAAGGAAAGCAAATGGAATTCTAAGAAATTTTATTTAAATTTTTTTGAATTAACTTATCAAAAGATGGGATCATTCCAGGCCTTTAAAGAAAGGAGCACCCAAGTACTTTAGAGGTAAGTGTTGATGTTTAAAATTAGTGATATGCAAGATTTAAGTGATTTTATTATTGGAGATACGAGAGAAACTAACAAAATAGGTTTGTTTTTATTTTATTTTTTATCTTATTTAGTTTTAAGTTTTTTTAGATATTTCATTTTTATGTTTTATTTAGTTTATGTAAGTTTTAGTAGGGTTTAGGTAGGGTAGGGTTGGGTAAGTTAGGGTTTAGGGGGTGGTAGGGTGGGATGGTTTAATGTGGTTAAGTGTTTAGGATTTGTGGTGGGGTGGTTAGTAGGGTTTAGGATTAGCTTAGAGTTTAGAGATTTTAAAATAAATAAGTAAACCAAGATGTTTAGATTATTTAGTTTATTTTCTTTATTTTAGTTTATTTTATATTATTTTATTTATGTTTATTATTGTTATTTATTTTAGTTTAGTTTTATTTTAATTTAGCAAATTTTAAGTTTTTATTTTATTTTTTTAGGTTTAGGTTTTTGGTTTTTCATTTAGGTTTATTTTCATGTTTTACTTTTTATTTTAGATTTAGATTTATTTTTAATTTATTTTATTTTATTTAGTTTAGGTTTCATTTTAGATTTAGGTTTAAATTTTATTTATTTTAGTTTAATTTATTTTAGTTCAGGTTTAGGTTTATTTTATATTTATTTTATATTTAGTATTTTTTTAGTTTAGGGTTTAGGTTTTATTTTTTATTTATTTTAGGTTTTATTTTTAAGTTTATATTTTAGGTTTAACATTTTATTTAATTTTGATTTTATTTTATTTTAGGTTTATTTTCATTAGGTTTTGTATTCTTAAGTTTATTTTATTATTTAGTTGAGTTTAAGCATTTATTTATTTAATTTTAGTTTTTTATATTAGTTTATTTTATTTTATTTTCATTTTAGGTTTAAGTTTATGTTTTAGTTTAGGTTTTATATTTTATTATTTTATTATTTTATTTAGTTTAGGTTTATTTAATTTTTGGATTACATTTTTGGTTTTGTGATTAGAGTGTGGATTTAGGGTTTTAGTTTAGTTTGGGGTGGCCCAGTGTTTGTGGTTTGTGGTTTGGATTAGGGTCAGGCTCAGTGATCAGGTCAGCTTTCTCAGTATTTATTTAGGTTTGCCTTTAAACTATTAGCCATGGACTGGTAGGGTTTGGCCTTGTGGCTCAGTTTTATAGTTAAAGTATTAGGGCTCAGGGTTTGTGGCCTGGGCCAGGGTTTAGGTTGTCAGGTCAGGTTGTGGTGGGTTAATAGATTTAGGGTTTAAGCCTAGGGCCTAGTTTAGGTTAGTTTAGGGTCAGGGCTCAGATTGTGGTGTGGTTTGCCTGGGTCAAGGCTCAGGGTTTAGGGTTTTAGGGCTCAGGGTTTTTTATTTTAATCAAGTAAACCAAGAGTTTAGTTTTTAGTTTTTTATTTTATTTATTTAGTTTATCTTTTTTTTATTTTATTTAGGTTTATTTTTATTTTAGTTTATTTATTATTTTTTTTATTTATTTAGTTTTATTTTATATTTTAAGGTTTAGTTTAGGTTTTGATGTTTATTTTTAGTTTAGTTTTATTTTTTATTTTATTTTTAGGTTTAGGTTTTATTTTTCATCTTTTATTTAGTTTTATTTTATTTTATTTTAAGTTTATTTTATTTTTATTTTAGGTTTAGTTTTATTTATTTTGGTTTTTTTATTTTAAGTTTATTTTATTTTTTTATCTTAGTTTGTTTATTTATTTATTTTAGTTTTTTTTATTTTTATTTTATTATATTTTAGGTTTAGGTTTAGGTTTTAGTTTAAGTTTATTTAATTTAATTTTATTTAGGTTTAGGTTTATTTATTTTATTTTTAGGTTAAATTTAGTTTTGGTTTAAGTTTTAAGTTTTAGGGTTTAGGTTTAGGGTCAGTTGGGTTATATGGTAGGTTTGTAGGGTTTTGGGAGGTTATGTTTTAGGGTTTAGAGTTTAGAGTTTAGAATAGTTTTAAGCTTTAGGTTAGTTTTAGGGTTTATTTAGTGTTTAGTAAAGCCAAGAAGATTGGGATTTATAAAACTAAAACATATTCTAATATACAAGATAGAAATAAAGAGCTGGGAAGATTGGGTTTAGACAAGTTATTACATGTTTGAAATGGAATTGTTGTTAAAAAAATACTTATTTTTATCCTACTAAGATCAATTGTTTAGAGTTTAACTCGCTAAATCAAAAAACAAAAATTATAAATGAGTACATGAACAAACTTGAATTATTGTTGTTATCTCTTAAATTAGGAAAAGATTAAACTAATGTTGTTTATGTTTAGATCGACATGAGCCCTAAACTTAAAAGATACACTACATAAAATTAATTTGCATGTGGCATTTCAACAAACTTCAGATTTCAAATAATATCAAAAATTCTTGCACCTGAAAGAATGTCATCAAATGTAGGAATTAATATTTCCACCATTAAATCAAATTAAAATGAATACATCTAAATGAAGTAACACTACTACCAATAAAAGAAAATAAAAGATGATGATACTAAGTTGGGATCAAAATCTCTTAAATCATATTTTAGATGTCGAAAAAAATCTATCTTCTAATTCTCTCACAACACTATGCCACCTATTTCTAAGCATTGACTTAGGATTTTTACTTGAGCTTTCTTGCTTTTGTGTTGATGCAAATTATTCATCACATTATGTTTCACGCTGAGTCTCAAAGTGAGAGCTATAGTTTTGGAAATCGGAGATATTGAGTTTGGATTATTCTTATTACACACTACTTATCAACAAATTTTGTCAAATATGATCAATATTGTAAAATCCAATAATACTGCATTAAGTCTCCCTAATTTGCCAAGATCTCAAGCACAATCTCAAAGCATTGAAATCCTACTAAGAGAGATTTTTAAAGCACAATTTTAGCTCATCATCATATTTGCTAAATTGAAAGAGCTGCAGTTGAGAAGGCAATTTTGATTAAAGAGGAGTTCTATGATCAGATAGGCTATCACAGCTATAGAAGATGATTGCTCATAGATGGGCACTTAAGTAGATTCTTTCTTCATTTGTCCACGATAAGAAGCTACCCTTCATCATCTCTATAAAACTTGAGAGAGGCGGTGTACTATGGCATATAAAGCTCATACAACTTTTGTTTATATTAGAGAAATGCATGCTAATCATTTGTAGTTAAACTCTTTTATTTAGTTAGTTTAGTTTTAGGTTTTATATTGGGTTTAGGTTTAGGGTTTGTAGGTTTAGAGTTTAGGATTTAGGGTTTGGGGATTAGGGTTTAGGTTTAGGGTTGCAGGTTTTAGGGTTTAGTGATGGGTTTAGGGTTAGCTTTAAGGTTTTATGGTTTAGTTTAGTTTAGGGTCAGTAGGTTTAGGGTAGATTTAGAGTTTAGAGTTAGTTTTAGGGTGTAAAGTTATGATTTTTTTCTAAATTAAGTAAACTGGTAGGTTTAGGTTTATTTAGTTTATTATTTTAGTTTATTTTGTTTTTATATTTAGGTTTATTTATTTATTTTAGGTTTTATTTTATTATTTTAGGTTTAGTTTATGATTAGGTTTAAGTTTTAGCTTATTTTATTTTTATTTTATTTTTAGGTTTAGGTTTTATTTTTTATATAGGTTTAGGTTTTTATTTTATTTTTTATGTTTAGGTTTTATGTTTTTATTTTATGTTTATTTATATGTTTTATTTTTTAGTTCATTATATTTTATATAGTTCAAGTTTAGTTTAGGTTTAGGTTTATGTTTTATTTATTTTAGTTTAGATAATTTTAGTTTAGGTTTAGTTTTATTTTATTTTTATTTTAGGATTAGGTTTTTTTTAGTTTAGGGTTTAGGTTTTTCATATTTATTTTTAGGTTTATTTTTTAGGTTTTGGTTTTTATTTAGTTTTAATTTTATTTTATTTTAGGTTTAATTTATTTTTATTTTAGGTTTATTTATTATTTTTTTTAGTTTTTTTTTTTAGTTTAATTTAGGTTATTATTTATTTTATTTTAGTTTAGTTTTATTTTTTATTTTTTTATTATTTTTTTTGGTTTAGTTTAGGTTTATGTATTAGTTTATGTTTTTATTTGATTTTATTTTATTTTGGTTTAGGTATTTTTATTTATTTTATTTTTAGGTTTTATTTAGTTTAGGTTTATGTTTTTAGGTTTTAGGGTTTAAGGTTTAGGGTTTAAGGTTTCAGGTTTAGGGTTTTAGGGTTTAGGGTTTAGGGTTTACATTTTATGTTTAGGGTTCCAGTTTTCATTTAGGGTTTAGGTTTTATGGTTTTTTTTAACAGAGAACCAATTCATATTCAACATTTCTTATTTTCAATTTTATCAACCAAGTAACACACTAAGTTTTCTAAGACACAAGTAATGACATATATAAAAAATGGGCATAGATAGAGAAAATCAAAAACCCTAGATAACTAGAATCATCTATACTATAAAGACACAGTTCCATAAGCAGTAGATTGGATCGACTGTTCTTCAATTTCTACAGTTTCCATCTGAACCACCCCAGCCTCTCGAGTAGTGGGATCCACCATCATATCCCCGATCTCTCCCTCCGCCACCACCACGGATATAACCTCGTTGCTCCTCTCACCTCCATAATCACCACTGCTCCGATCACCACCTCCATATCCACCAACAACTCTAGATCCCTCATCACCACTATGATAACCACCCCCTATGCCTCCACCGCTAGATTTAGATTGAGCCTAGTTGATGGTGATGTTCCTGCCATCAAGGTTGTGTCCATTCTTAAAGTTTAGGTTTAGGTTTAGGTTTATTAGGTTTTAGGGTTTAGATTTATTTTTTAATTTATTTAGTTACTTTATGTTTAGGTTTAGGGTTTTGTGTTTTTAGGGTTTAGGGTTTAAAATTTAGGGTTTTGGGTTTTGCGTTTTGGGTTTTGTTTTGGGTTTTGTTTATGCTTTAAGGTTTAGGTTTAGGGTTTAGGTTTATGCTTTGATAGGTTTATTTAGTTTATGGTTTAGGTTTTATGCTTTAGGTTAGGGTTTAGGGTTTAGGGTTTAGGTTAGGGTTTATGATTTATGGTTTTAGGGTTTAGGGTTTAGGGTTTGGTTTAGGGTTGTAGTTTGGGGTTTAGGGTTTATGGTTTAGGGTTAGTTTAGGTTTAAGATTTAGGGTTTATGTTTTTTTAAATTAAGTAAACCAGTAGTTTTAGCTTTATTTAATTTATTTAGTTTATTTTTTATTTTAATTATTTTATTTTTATTTACTTAGGTTTTTTTTATTTTTATGTTTATTTTATATTTGATCATTTAAAATAAATTTTTGAGTCAATAATTCTACCAAAATAATGCATTGGACACCTTGGCATAAATGTTGTGGTCTTTTTGGTGAAGGTGCTCTTGGTTGCAAACCTATTCATAAAGCTATCACCACTTTCTCTCATAAGCTCTGGTGGAATTTTAGAAAGAATGATAGCCTTTGGGCTAATTTTATGATATAAAAATACTGCCAAGGTAAACAAACTCTTATATGTGCTTATAAAGTTGCTGACTCTATGGTTTGGAAAAGGCTTTGCTCCATTAAATGGGTTGTAATCCTTAATATCTAGGGCATTCATTGACGTATCTTCTTTCTTTTGGCAAGACAATTGATTGGCCTCTATTAACACCCTTTATCTACCCACTCTACTACTGCTATCAAAGTAAACTCTTTTTGTCTTAATAATAATTGCAATGAAAGCTAACTAAAGAATTATATCCCTATTTCCCTTTTTAACAAGTTTAGAAATATCCCCATTTCTTCTAACAAACCTGATCAAATTCTTTTTAAGCTTTCTTATAATGTGATTTTGTTCTGAAAAAGGTTTCAAATTTTATTAGAGATAATTAGAACCCCTCTAATGTCTTTACTAAACTTTGAAACAATATCATACCCATTTCCTATTCGGTTTTAGCTTGGAGGATTTTGAATAACTTTGTTCTTGTGGACTCTTTGCTCTGGATTAAAGGGTTTTATGTACCATCTAAGTGCTATTGTTGCTTTCATATTGAAAATGTAAATCATATTTTTGTCAATGGTGCTATTTCTTCTAAATTATGGCTTTGGTATGATGATTTATTTTATACCAACTATTTTCATGGTACTCTTTCTTAATATCAACTTCTTGAAGTTTGTTCCAAAAGAATTGTGAAAGGTCATATCAAAGTTCTAATTGCTATTACCCTTATCTGGTTCATCTGGGATAGAAATGATGTTAAATATCATGGTACTCCTATGAACCATAAAAGGATCTTGGCTAGAACTAAAGAAAAAAATTAATGCTTTGTTTAATGCTAATCATACTAGTAACATTCATTTTAGAGGTTATAAATTTGTGGCTAAAAAATTGTGTATCATTATGCCTGATTTTGACCCTTATAAAGGTGTTAGGATTATCCATTGGATGAAACCTAAAGAGAACTTTATTAAAGTGAATACTGATGGTTCTGTGGCTTCCAATAAATATGGTTGTGGTGGTATCCTTAAGGATTATAAAGGTACTATCATATGTGGTTTTTCCTATCCTCTCAAAGCTTGTTTTGTTATTTTTACTGAGCTTATGGCTGTTAATAAAGCTAATATAATTTATTTGAATAGAGGTTTCCTCAACATTTGGATTTATGTTGATTCTCTCTTGCATCTTAACATGCATAATTTTAATAGAAATGGGAATGCTGAGCTATTTTATCTTCTTAATCATACAAAAAATCTTCTTTCTTAAGTATGTTTTAAAATTTTCCATATCCTTTGTGAAGGTAATCCTTGTGTTGATTTCTTGGCTAATTTAGGTGCCAACTCAACTTATTTTACTTTATTTGACAACCAAACTTTGCCTAAACTATTAAGAGGCCTGGTTAATCTAGATAATACTGGTTTGCCTTATCTCAAAATAAAATTTGTTGTCTTGGTTTTTTTTTCAGTTGGCTTTTTATGATCCTTTACTTTTGGTTGCCCTTTGTTAAACCCTCTTTGGGTTATGGTTATATGTTATTTTCACTCTTTAGCATGAGCTAGTTTTTGTTTTTGACCACTTACTGTTGGGTTGGCTTGATATTTTCTACCTGGTGGTTATTATCATTGCATCTTGGGTTGGTTTTGGTTTTTTTTGACCTGGTTTTGTCTATTGGCTGGGTGTTTACCATAATTTTTCATTGGCTATTTTTGGTAACCTCCTTTTGGAATGTGGCTTTTCCTGTTGTATGTTTTTCCTCTTATATGGGTTTTGCCTCATTTCTGGTCTGGTTAACCTGATTTGGATCTGCTGCTGTGGTGGTTGATTAGGAGGCTTTGTTGGTTGGATAGGTTGATTAGTAGTGTTGGATGGTTAGGTTGGTTGGCTAGCTGACTGTTTTGGCTATTTTTTTCTTTTCCTATTAGTGACATACTTGGGGGTTGTTGGTGGTTTATTATTGGCTTGATTATGGCTTCGTGGAAACTTTGGGTTGGTTATTATTTTCTCTGTTTTGTTGATTGGGGCTTAGTGCTCTATTTTGTTGGTTCTATTTTTGCTATTTTGGTTATGGTTTTGACCTCCTCCTATTTTGGCCTTCCCCTCTTAGCTGCAGCGGCAATGGGTTTGGTTATTATTATGGGTTGTCTAGTTATTGGCATTTTAGTGGTAATTCTTTTCTTGGATGTCTTGGGTGATTTTGGCTTGATGGCTGCTATGGGTTTTACATTGACTTGGGTTTTATGCTACTGTGGTGGTTGGCTAAGAGGCTATGATGGCTATTGGATTGGTATTGTCTCCTTTGGTGGTTTTTTAGCTATTCTTTTACTTTCCTTGGTAATTCCTTTATTGGTTACTAATGATGGGCTATTCGGTGGTTGCTTTATGGATGTTTTACTTAGCTACTTTGGTTGGAGGACTTTAGTTGGCTTTGGAATCTTGGTTGGTTGCTTTTCTCTTTGTTGGATTTTTTCTTCTTCTTGGCTAATTTGTTGGAGCCTTTTGGTGTGCTGATCCTTCTGAATTGGAAATTTTTATTTTTTTTTATTGATGGTTGTCTTTGTCCCCCTTCTGTGTGTGCTGGCTTTGGATGTTGGCTTGTATCAGGAATGTTGGTGGTAGTTTTGGTAGTGCTACTGCTTGGTTTCATTAGCTTTCCCAATGATCTTGCTATAACTTCTGGGTTGCTAGCTTTATGTGATTGGCCTATTGTGGGTTTTGTTTCATGGGTTGGCTACTGGTATCAAGTATGCTGGCTATGATGGCTTTGATGTTACTCACCTCCTCTCTATTTTTTAGCTTTATATATGATTGTAACCCTTCTTTATGAAGTTTGGATGCTCATACGTATTGTTGTCCCTTGAGATGATCTTAACTGAGCTGCTGGTAGTAATTTTTTAGATTTCTTTTATAAGTTGGAATTTTACAAAGGGACTAGTCATTTCTCAGTCATCCCTAGCGTTGTTGCTGTGGATCTTGCTTATCTTGCTTTCTCAAAGGAATCATGACGTATTGCTTACTTAACCTTCTTCTGTTTTCATGTTTTATTTTAGTTTTACTTTGTGTCCTTTTGCTCTTATGCTTTTTAGATGTTATTTTTGCTCTTTTATTTTCTTTTCTTCTTCTAATGGACTTAGATGGGGGTTTAGCTCTTTAGGTTTCTTGTAGATATGTGAGAGGTAGATTTCTAAGCTTTACCCCTTTTAAGGACATTATACCTTTTACTTTTTTGGTAATAAAAAACCCTAAACCCTAAACACTAAACCCTAACCCTAAACCCTAAACCCTAAATCACAAACCTTAAACCTAAAGCTAAAGTAACTAAATAAATAAAAAAATAAACCTAAACCCTAAAACCTAATAAACCTAAACATAACTCTAAACCCTAAGAATTAAGAATGGGGAAAACCTTGACAGCAAGAACATAACCATCAACCAGGCTCAATCTAGATCTTCCGATGGAGGTGAAGGTGGGCAGCTATCGTGGTGGTGGGGATCTAGAGGTGTTGTTGATATGGAGGTGGTGGTCGAGAAGGTGGTGGTGGAGGCCAGAGGAGCGATGGAGGTTATAGCCGTGGTGGTGGTGGAGGGAGAGATTTGGGATATGATGGTGAATCTCACTACTCCAGAGGCCGGGGTGGTTCTGATGGGAACTGGAGAAATTAAAAAATGACCAATCCGATCTGCTACTTATGGAAACCCCAAACCCTAAAACCTAACCACCTAAACCCTAAACCATAAACCCTAAAACCCTAAACCCTAAACCCTAAACCATAAACTAACCTTAAACCCTTAAAAGCTATAAACCTAAACATAAACTAAATAAAACCTAAAAGTAAAATAAATAAAAATACCTAAACCAAAAAAAATAAAAACCTAAACTAAAACCTAAACCTAAACCTAAACCTAAACTTAAACCTAAAAAGAAAATAAAATAAAAAATTAAAAGTAAACCAAAATAAAATAAATAAAAATCTAAACTAAACTAAAAAAAAAAAAACCTAAATAAAATAAAAACTAAGCCTAAATTAAAAATAAAATAAACATAAAATATAATAAAATAAAAACTAAATAAAAGCCTAAACCTAAAAAATTAACTTAAAAATAAAACCTAAAAATAAATATAAAATAAAACCTAAATCCTAAACTAAAAAAAAACTTAAACCTAAAATTAAAAAAATAAACCTAAACCTAATCTAAATTAAACTAACTAAAATAAATAAATCCTAAACCTAAACCTAAAAAAACTAAACCTAAACCTAAACCTAAACTTAAACTAAATCAAATAAAATAATCTAAACATTAACCTAAAAAAATAAAACTTTAAAATAAACCTAAAATAAAAACCTAAAACCTAAATAAAAAAATAAAATAATAACCTAAACGTAAACCTAAAAATAAAAAATAAAACCTAAACCTAAAAATAAAATAAAAATAAACCTAAACCTAAACCTAAACCTAAAAAGAAACTAAAATAAAAAACCTAAACTAAAATAAATATAACTAAAATAAATAAATTTAACTAAATAAAAATAAAACTAAAAAATATAATAAACTAAAATAAATAAAAAAATAAACTAAACAACCTAAACCTACCAATTTACTTAATTTAAAAAATAAGAAAAAAAATCTAACCATGAACCCTAAACTGTAAAACTAACCCTAAACCATAAACCATAAACCCAAAACCCAAAACCCTTAACCCTAAATCCTAAAACCTACAACCCCAACCCCTAAACCCTATACCACAAACCCTAAACCCTAAACATTAAAAACCTAAAAACCTAAACCTAAAATAAATAAAATCTAAAAAAACAAAAATGAAAACATAAACATAAATAATAAAATAAAATAAAAACCTAAACTAAAATTTAAACCTAAACCTAAACCTAAACTTAAAAAAAATCTAAACTAAAATAAAATAAAATAAAAACCTAAACTAAACTAAAATAAAATAAACCTTAAAAAACCTAAATAAAATAAAACTAAACGTAAAATAAAATAAAATAAACTTAAAATAAAATAAAGAAAACTAAATAAAAAATCTAAACCTAAAAATAAAAACCTAAAAAAATAAAACCTAAACACTAAAATAAAAAAACCTAATCTTAAAATAGATAAAACAAAATAAACCTAAACATAAACTAAAATAAACTAAACTAAAATAAATAAAACCTAAACCTAAATGAAAAATAAACTAAACCCAAACTTAAAATTAAATAAAATTAAATAAAATAAAAATAAACCTAAACCTAAACTAAAAAATAAAACTAAAAAATAAACCTAACATAAAAACCTAAAACCTAAACCTAAAAAAATAAAATAAAAACTAAACTTAAACTTAAACTTTAAAATAAAAAAATAAAACCTAAATAAACCTAAACCTAATAAATAAAATAAAAATAAAACTAATCAAAAATTAAGCTAAACCTATCCTAAACCTAAAAATAAACTAAAATAAAAAACTTAAAATAATGATAAATAAAAATAAACCTAAAAAAGAAAAATTAAAATAAATAAAATAAAATAAATAAACCTAAACTGCAATTTAATTAATTTTTAAAATCCTAAAATACCTAAAACTTAAACCCTAATCAAAACCTTAAATCCTAAAACCCTAAACATAAACCCTAAACTAACCTAAACTCTAAACCTAAACCCAAACCCCAAAAACTAAACCTAAACCCTAACCCAAATTCTTAAACCGTAAATCCTAAACCCTAAACCCTAAACTTATTTTCATATTTTTGTCTAAGCTGGGTTATGTTTTTGACCTCTTGCTTTTGGGTTGGCCTAGTGATTTCTACCAGGTGGTTCCTATCCTTCTAGCCTGGGTTGGCTTGGTTTTGTCGACGTGGTGGGATCTATCTTCTCTGCCTTATTATTCTGATTATTAGTGGATGAGATTATTTCTGTTATGGCTTTATTCTATTTTGTGCATTTGTTGGTTTGTTGGCTCTCCTCTTGAACTTGAATTACTTTTTGCTGGTTTTCATGGTTGGATGGGTGGCCTTCCTAGTGGGAGCTGCTATTGTTTGTTGCCTTCTGAGGCCTTCTTTTGGAGAATTTTCTAGCTACTTTTTTGGGGGTTGCCTCCCAATTCCTTGTTGTTTATTGCTGGATACTTCTTTTGCCTTTATTTTATGTTTGGATATTCTCTTGGGATTAGCCTCTATTGGGTGTGTTATTTGCATAACATTTTGTATTATTATTATGCTTCCTATTAGTTTAGTCTTTGTTGCTAGGGAAGTTTGGTTTTTAGGCTAGTCTCTCCTAGCTGCTATTATTACCTTTCTATGGTGGTTGTGCTTTTTTTATACCTTTGTTGTGTGGTGCTTTGTTGGTTTTCTACTTTTCCTTGGCTGTTGGGGATGCTTCCTTTGTTGGTTACTTATGATGGGTTGTTTTTTGGTGGTTGGCTTATGGCTATTTTACTTAGCTGGTTTGGTTGGAGGACTTTTAGTTATCCTTGGAATCTTAGTTGGTTGATTTTTTATTATTAGTCTTTTCCTTCTTCTTAAACAATATTCTAGAGCCTTTTTCCTTGTTTGTTGAATTTTAATAAAAGCCTGACCTCTCTCTCATCTTCCTTCATGTAAGAGCAGTCAAAGCCATCCATGCATCTCATTCTGTCTTCACTCAGACACTCACATGAGGAGCTCATCCTCTTGCCAATTTGGTTCTTCCTCCCTCGATCAAATCAGAGGCTAACACCTCTCTTTTCTTTTTTGTGTGAGAGACCAAACTAGAGACTCATGCCCGACACTCTTATCCATAAGCAACCTTCATCCTCGAGCCCACGTGAGAGGCACTATAACCTCAGAGAATATTCATCACCCACCCAACTCAATTCTCCTCTTTAAACTCTTTTAGGTTGCAAGCATTCTTCTCATCCCTCTCAATTTTGGTTCAATAGTATCATCTATAGCATCGGTCCTCTCTCCTCTCATCCTCTTCTTCTACTAGACAGCCAACACTTGATCTTCTCCACATTTCCTTACAAAAATGCTGCTACAACTTTAATCTCATTATATGTTGAATCTCCTTTCCTTCTTCTAGCCTGCATTCCACTACCTCCTATTCTCCATCCAGGTTTCCCTCCATTGGCCTAAATTTGAACTACTCTTGTCTACATATCCCAAGCACATGTAAGGAAGATAATTCCTCCAGCTTATGTTATGTCCATGAGAATGACAAAGCTTGGAAAGAAAGAATCGTGAGTGAGCTTATGGGATACTTGGTGAGGAGACAAGCCTAGAAACATCTAGCAAAGCTCCTTCATGTCTCAGGGAAGTTGTTCAAATTGACCAATTCAACGAACACTATCTTCAATCAGTGAGGAGGTGTTTAAAGCAAAACATTGAGCAAAGAGAAGGAATGCTAGCTGAAGTATTGATCCAACCCAACAAGCATCTCACTAGGGCTTCGTTTCTTCTAAATAAAGCCACCTCTTGGTCGAAATCCACTAGACATTAGCTCTGATGAGGAATAAATCTTAAACGCTTAGAAAGTCTTAGGGATCTGTTGTTGAATGCGAGCCGTTAGGATCCAACCTTTAGAACCCATGCACTTTACTTTTAATCCTTTTCAAGAGTTTAGAGACAAAAGCAAAACTATTTATTTTATGTGTTTGAAATGAAAAGTTTTGATTAGGTCAAACATAGTAATTTGATTCCATCAAGCCATGATTAACTTCGGGTCATTTGATTTTATCGAATGATCATGATTAATAGACCTTATTTTATTTTTTATTTAATTCAACTGGATCTAAAAAAAGGAGTTAATCAATCTTTAGAATTCCAAACAAAATGCAAAAAAAGGAATAATATGTGATCGAACAAAATAAAAAAGTGCAAATTAAATTATCATAAAATCTAAGTAAAACATAGTATAAAAATAGAAAACAAAATTAACTAAACCAATAGTATTATAAATATTATAATCAAATTTAAAAAGTTGTTTGAACATAATTTATGAAAGTCAATTATAAAATTAATTTAATATTTAATTGTTATATGTTGATTTTAAATCAAAAAATTTTTTTGTTATGTGACATATCCTTAATTATAATTAACTCAACTATTACAATTGGCTATGCTTTATTTGATTAGTTATTCAAATAAAATTTTGGAGGAATTCATAACTAATTCAAATCATGTATATATATATATATATATATATATATATATATATATATATATATATATATATATATATATATATATATATATATATATATATATATATATATATATATATATATATATATAAACTTACATCCCTTAGAACATAGACAATTGAAGTCAAAAAAAATATGAGAAAACTTGAATAATTCATATTCTAAATATCATAATCAAATTAAATAAACATAGAATTAAATATAAACTCTAAAGTTATTAAATCACATCCAATTACTCCAAATTCCAATTAATATCAAAATAAGTTAAACAAAAAAAAAATCAAAATAATAAACCTATTGAACTAAGATAAGAGAATAATCATTAAGCTAAAGAGATAATCATTTATATAACTAGATGGCTAAACTTAATAAGTTAAACCCTTAATTGGAATTCAAATAAAAGAACACATTAAACTTCAAATAAATTATAAGTAAATTAAAATACATTCTTCAATCCAAATCAAACTCAAATAAAATAATAAAAATCAATGAATTTAAACAAACATCAAAATGAAAAAAAAAATCATATGAAATTAAAACCAAAAAAAAAGAAGAAAAGCAATAGATATTGAGGATATTGAATTATCAAAATTTAATTAAATCAAAACATAAAATCCAAAATTAATTAGTTAGAATATATATAATTTTAAACAAAGTTAAATTTCATTATATATTAAGGATATTTAATTATCAAAATTTAATTAAATCAAAATATCTAATCCAAAAGTAATCAATCAAAATACATGAAGATTAAAACTCAAATTTTAAAAATCTAAATTAAATCAAATAAACATTAATCAAATCAAATCAATCACATAAATTCAAATAGGCTAATTAAAGATAATTAAAGACCTTAGTTAGACTCTTTAGGAGTTAGGATGTAGAATATGGTGAGTTCCATCCAAAAATGGAATTCATTCTACTCTTCATTCTTGAAAACCTAAATATCACTTTAACCAAATAAAAGTAAAATAAAAATGGAAATCATTAAATCATTTAAATTGAAACCACCAAAGGAAAAAAAATTAAACAAATTCAAACTCCAAATTGAAACTTAAACTAAAGAAGCTTAAAGTCTTATCACAAGCCCTTTTTTCAACACTAGAATACTAGGTCACCGACCTAGAATAAAGTTAGTCGATGTGTTGATCATATGGTTGATGTTGCATTTTATTTTGTGATGTAATTTTTTTATATTGGATGTTAGGAATGTGGATCATAGGCTGAATGTTAGGCTGTTGATAGTCTAACATTATTTTTTGCAAGGGATTATGCTTAAGGGGCTGCATAAAAATAAATTTAAATGCTCTCTCTATAGGTTTCATAAGCCCCTAAGCATAATCCAAGTTAGGACAAGTGGGCCTGATTACCCATGCAGGTTGCTAAGTCCAAATTATAAATATAACTACTTGGGTTGTATGTATGTTTAGCTAACACTTGTTTTGCAGGTGTAGTTAGATTTACTTTTCCTATTTATAATGTAATTTTGAATTAGGAATTAGGATTAGTGCTATGGGGTTTAGGATGAGCATTGGCTAGAAGGCTTGGTCTGGGTGCCATGTGATGCCTTAAAGCCTACCACATCAAAGGAAGCAAAGATATGATGAAATGAAGGAAATACGAATAATGAAGAGTTGAAGACCCCCCATAGCATTTATTATTTGTAACTGTAATTATTTTTTTATATATCAGGTTGTATAATGGTAGAGCTCAGCTACCCATTTTATCTTTTTGGGGTGTATGGAGGAACCGACCCATTGGCCTTTTATTCTTTTGTGGTATTTCTATAAAATTATTTGATGTTGTGCTTAGATTGCATTAGAAACAACATGCTTTTTTTACATTTCTTATATGTTTGGTTCTTTAATGTGTGGCCTTAATGCTATTAGGCTCTTAGGATAAAATTAATTTTTCTACCCCAATTAATAACTCACAATTAAAATTTAAAAGAACTCGTAACCTCACCAAAATGCCTAGGTTTTAAATAAGATAATTAAAAGATTTAGCAATCCCTTAGCTGAATGCTTGAATGTCTCACAACATGCATTCATATTCTTTCTCTCTTGAACATGAAGGATCTTCATCCTTGCATGATAATGGAATGCTTGACCTACGAGGGCATCCCTTATGGTGGAGAACACCTTCTTCTAGTTGATTTGGCCCATAACCTATTTTCATCATGCATATAGGCATCAAAATCCTAAAACCTTTTTCAAAATAAAATGTCAAAATTGAAATGAAATTTGAAAAGATTTTGCATTTGTAGATTAAGTCATTACTCATACCACTCATGCTCTAGTCTCTTAGAGAGTGGGTTTAAGGACTCTAGTCTCTTTCGAAATAATACCTACCCTAGCTATTTTGCAACTCATAAGACTTGCCTACATGAATCTAAAGGAATGAGTTAGGGCTACCACTCTTGCAGTTATAAGCCCACTTGGATGGTTTATCCTCTTGTGAGTTAAACCATATACCCATCTTCTTATACTTAGGTCATGCTTTGGCTTATGCTAAAGCTCCCTAAATTTAGGATCTGAGGTAGTTTTTTCATTTAGGCTATTAGCATAAATTCTCACCTCTTAGGCATTTTCACAATCTTGTGTTATTGGATTATAAGTGCTAGCTTTCTAATAAAATGTCAACTTCAATAAAATCAATCTCTTAAACTTTAAACATATAAAGCCCAACCATAGATTGGAATGCTCATTAGGCTTACTAGTATCATGAGAATTTCCTATCCATTCTCTTTGGCTTCAATAATAAGTTTTCTCCATGAACAATCCCATTTGATTTTCCAATACAAATAATCCTTATAGTATAGCCTTGAAATCTTTGGAGACCTTAATTTCTACTTTTAATCAAGAATATTCATAAGGAATTCACATTCCTTATGATGTAATTAACTATGGAGGATTGCCTCCATAGGAACTTAAGGAACCGCTTAAAATAAACCCTACTTTACTTTTCCATGTAAAGTAGGAAAGATCTCTAGTACATTCGACTCATCATGCCTTAGGAGTCCTTATTAGGTGATTAGGTCCATTATAGGGTGATGATTTCTATCTTTTAAGATAGTGCATCATATTGTACCCATCACTAAATACCCCTAAGATCTGTGGTGTCCCACCTCTAAAAATAAACACCACAAATTTTTCTAGACTTGGGAGGATTCTCTCCATCTCTAGTAGACATTATTGTCTCCAAGCATATAGTGGACTTATATTTTATATAAGCCCAAAGAGTATCTTTCTATTTGCACTTAGCTTATTTCATCCTTAAGCAAAGCTAGCCAACATCCTTTAGGTTTTAGGACCTCACTCCGTGTAGGTCTTAAAATCCCTATTCGGTCCCCTAGTAGGTAAAAATAAGCTAACTAAATAAAGGAGATGAAAAAATAAAATTTTTTGAACCACTTTACCACTAGCTTGGTGAGGTAAGGTTTATCCCACATTTAAGAAAACTCAAACTAAAATAAATAATGTCTTTTGCAAAATATTTTCAAAAGCACTTTTCCTAAACAAAATCATTTTTAAATTCACTCCACATGAAGTTTGCAAAAATATAACATTTTTCAAATCTCTTTAAAATAAAGACAATCAAACCTCATTTAACATACCTAAGTTTGTTAAATGTCTTTCAAAAATCAAAATCAAATTTATAATCAATCAACAAAATGCCTTTCAAAGATTTTCAAAAGCACATTTCTTAAAATAAAATCAATTAAAACTCCATTTAACATACCCAAATTTGTTAAATGGAGTTCCATTTTTAAAATCAAAATCAACATATAATTGAACCTCACTTAACATACTCAAATTTGTTAAGTAAGAGTTCCCCTTTTTTCAAAAGCAATATCACACAAAGTCAAGATATATATTTTGAATCTCATTTGGCATACCCAAATTTTCCAAATGAGAGTTCTATTTTCAGAAGCAACTACACACAAATAATTGAACTCTATTTAGTATACCTAAAATTTCTAAGTGGAGTTCCCCTTTCTCGAAAACCAAAACAAATTGGATCCTACTTAGCATACCCACATTTACTAAGTAGAGTGCCTTCTTTCAAAATTGTGAAAATATCAATGCACATTTGAATTCCATTTCACACACCCAAACTTGTCAAATGAGAATTCTTCTCTTTTTAAAAATGAAAACAAATTGGACTATCCTTAACATACCCACATTTGCTACGTAGAGTTCTCTTTTCAAATCACAAACAAATTAAACACAATTGAATTCCATTTGACATACCCAAATTTGCCAAATGAGAATCTCTTTTTTATAAAATCAAACATTATCATGAAAATCAAATTGAACTCCATTTAACATACCACATTTGTTAAATAAGAGTTCACCTTTTTAAAATGAAACAAATACCAAGTCATACTTACTATACTACATTTGTTAGGTAAGAATCCCACTTTCAAATTAAAATCAAATACATTTTTGGACCTTACCCAACATACCACATTTGTTAAGTAACCCTAACTTGAAATTAAAAGCAACAAACACACTTGAGCCCTACTTAACATAACAAATTTGTTAAGTAAGGGTTTCACTTTTCAAATCAAAACAAAACATCAAATATTTTGGATCTTACGTAACATACCACATTTGTTAGGTAAGAATCTCACTTTCAAATATATTAAACACACTTGAGTCCTACTTAATATAGAAAATTTATTTAGTAAGGGTCTCAATTTTAAAAATCAAATCAAAATACATCAAACACATTGTGCTTCACTTAGCATACCTAAATTTGCTAAGTAAATATCCCATTGTCAAATCAAAATAAATCAAATACATGACAAAACAATCATAGCAAACAAAGATATTTTCAAAAAATATCTTCAAACATGCACTTAGATCTCACTTAGCATACCCTAATTTGCTAAGTGAAAGCTCCAAAATCAAAATCTCAAAATAAAAGATTAGCAAAACAAAATCATCTCCAAAAATATCTCCAAATGGAGGAACCTCAATCAACATATCCTAATTTATTGGATGAAGGTTCCAAAATCAACAAACTAATTCTTATGGAAAAGTCTCTCTTCAAAATTCTAAATCACTCCAATTCAGTGAACCCCACTTAGCATACTTAAATTTGTTGAGTGTGGGTTCAAATTCTTAATTAAAATCAAAAATCAGTGATTGAAGGCAAATATGAAGGTCAAAGTCTAATTTAGTTATATTTTCACGAGATATCGAGTAGTTAGTTCGTCTCCAATACAATTTTGTCATGGCTACTAACATGTTTGTTTTCTCTTTCCCCTCTAGTGTAGACATGGCCTGGATCTGGCAAATCTCACCATGACTGAGGCCACCCACCTAATTTACTTTGGCCGTGGCTACAAGGAGGTTAGGATTACTTGTGATGGGGTAGCCCTCAGAACTATTAGCAAGAAGGAGGTGGTAGGATAGAAGCCACTCCATTGCTTTCATGTTGAGTTCGACCCCAAGTTTCCCTCTCAAGACAAAAGGTGGAGGTCCTGCCAATCTGTCATACTTCTATTGTTCCTACTATAGCTTTGGTGTGAGCTGTTACCTCCTCCTTGGTCACCTTAAAAGAGAAGGCTATCTTAGCATCAGAGATAGTCTCCCCTACCTTCGAGGTAGGTTCCAACTCCCACACCCAACATCGTAACAAAAGCAAGAAGATCAAGCGGCACCACAAGAGAGTGGCCAGGGAGGTAGATGTCACATCATATATTACTGAGGAGGGTTCTCCTCGAGAGGTCTCCCCTTTCTTGGGTGGTAGTAGATTCCACCCCTTCAGATGAAGAGGAGGATGCTAGGAGAATTGCATTCCCTCCACCACCAAACTTACTACAAGGTATTAGCGTAGGGAGGAAACCCTACTCTCCAGTTCTTCGCCAGGTTGGCAAAGCCTATGGATGCTCAGAGTCTAGTTCATTATTCAATCTGAAATCTGTGATCCCAAGGAGCATCAGTTCCTAGATTTGTAGAGAGAGAGCCATCAAAGCGTACCAAAGGGTAGTAGGAGGTGGTAGGCAGTGACCTCTGCACTTATTGATTTCACTCAGTGCAGGGCCACCATGACCAATTGCACAAACAGTATAGTACTCACCAACACCACCAACCATCAGGAGAGCTCCACCAGAAGGGCAGTTGGTGTTACCCCACATCGCATTCCACTCCCACCCCGCCACCAGCGGTCCCTCCTTCCACTATTCCTACCAAGGTTTAGAGATTTGCATTCGGGGAGAGGATGTCCCCATTGGTGATCCGGCTATGGCCTAAGGATCACACTCCATCTACTCCACCTATTAAGGTGAGGTCGAGCTCTCCCATTCGACCTCCCACCAGTGGTGAAGGCACAAAGTCACCGTGGTCATGCCACCACAATAGGAGATAGAGAGGGAGGGACAAGACATATTCCCATGGCATTCGATCCTCTAGAGGGGTGTACCTTTTAGGAAAGATATGATTGCATAAGCATAATTCCACCCCATAAGTCCTTGTTCGGTCCAAGCAGAGTAAGAGATCATTCACTAGCTGACAACTTAGAGGACTACTTTACTGAGAAGAGATGACTTCTAAGTAATGATCATTTAGATTCAGAGGAGGGGAGGGTAGCTTTTGACCCTGATAAGGATGATCTTCTAGAGGGTTCGGTCGAAGTCCACAGGATTGATACTTGAAGCCTCCTCCACCAAGACCATGAGAGCCAGGAAGGTGCTATGGTTGAAGAAGATGATGTCATCCATTCAACCCAACACCTCCTCCAACAACTTAGGAAAAAGGATGATCAAATCCATACGATGGAGAAGAAGGTTGAGGATTTGTTAGCAGCAGTACTAGCACTTTAGAACCAAGCTCCAACATTCCATCCTAACCCTATGGAGGCCAAGCGGCCTGAGCTTCTACATGTCTTAGAACCCCCCAAAAGTACCTCTCCAGTAGATTAGGACAGTGGTAGCCTACATAGAAAGGTCATAGATAGCACCTCCATGTAAGAGAGAGACCACAAAAAAATGGTGGAATAGCAATTGAGAGAAGCATTGGCGCAAGCCTGGTGTACTTCATTCAATCCAAAGGATAGACCCTACCCAGAGAAATTTGATACAGTTCAATTTCCCAAAAGGGTTTGCGCCACCTTCTTTCAAGATTTTTGATGGCAGTTGGAACCCTCACAAGATATATATTTAGTGGATACAATCGGGTGGTAGCATGCACTTCTCTTTATTTGTCGTAGTCTTTCAAGGATTGCATTCGATTGGTATCAACCAATGGTTGATAAAGACTGAGTTGGAGAAAAACTTTTCATTAAGAGATTTGTTGGAGAAGAGGGTGACTATGGCAACTTTGTAGCATAATAAAACCCGGTAAGTCTCTCATTGATTATATTCTCGTGGAAAACGAGTAATGTGAACCATACCAACAAGCCATAGAGATTCTTTTAAGAATATTTATGGCCTAGTTGCCTTCATGCTCAAGGGATTTACTATCAAAACATTTGAGAAGTTAATCAATAAGGTGGCTAGTCTACAAGAGAAGGCAAATAGTTACCTTTCCAAAACCAGTCGTCCAAGCCTAAATAGTAGAAAGCTTTTGAAAACAAGCCAATGGCAGTGGCATTAGTTAATAGGAGAAAGCAGCCAGTTAGAGTTCAGTTGAGAACTTAGAGCTCAGTAGCCTCCACATCCACCGCCTCTACCACCACCTCTACCATTATACAGGCCACCATAGCCGCCTCAACGGCCATTACCACCACCTCCTCAATAGTATACCCAACAGGGTACTCTTATCCGCTACCAGGTAGCTATTACCCATCTACTCTTTGGACAAACTAAATAAGCCATATTCTTTCAAGAGAAAGGTAGTTAAAAAAATCTTTAAGAACCTCTTAAAGAAGCCTGATTTCCAGCTACCAGAGAGTGGGCAAGAGTGATGATCCTAACTTTTTTCTTTAGCCATGTCTTAGAGGACTGCATCACCTTCAAGGATTGGCTTGAGCATAGCCACAAGTCAGGTGTCATAATTATCTCTAAGGATTACTTATTAGAACAACCATCTAGTTCTGCTAAGGTAATCCTTGGGGATACATGTGATCCTCTCAAGATAAAAGATGGTTGGAATATTTCCTTATCCTAAACCTCTAAAAAGATTATTTCTAAGATCAAGAAACTCTCCTTACAGTGTCTGAGGCAGCTCAAACCTCCAACATCAAGGAAGGTTTGCAAGTTGCCAAAGACAACTTGGGGAAAGTGGAGCTTAGTGTAAAGAATCCACACTTACTCGGAATAGTTCAATAGCACAACCACCGACTGAGTCTAGCATTCCCTCCATCCTTGCAACTACTACTTCATACAGTTCTTCTTCCGATATGAGTGTTGTATCAGTGGACAAGGGCATTAAAACCCTTACCCCGCTTACTTTATTTGATTTCTATCATGTACCTCCACCTAAAAAGAAATCAATAAAGAAAACAAATTCAACTTACATCTTGTCCATTTCTGATGCTCTTAATTTTATTCCTATTGAAAGCTCTCCAAGTCTAGAAAATAATAATAGCTCTAATAATTCCAATCCTTTTTCTTCCAATTCAGAATTAGACTTTCTTTTTTTGAATCAATTAAGTTCACCCATTGATATTGACTTGGAGTCAACTGACTGGGTCCCATAAGAGAAGCTGTAGGTATACCCGCAGAGATTGAACTTTTGCCAACCTGCCACATGAAGTCAGTGAAGTCAACCTATGCAGTGGCAAAGTTCTACCTTCTAAGATAGCACCTCAGCATAAGGGCGAGCAAGTATTGGTTCCAGTGAGTAGATAGCCCCTCCACAGATGCTCCACCTATGGATATGCTTTTGGATTAGCCTAGAGTTGATTACAACATTCTAGCTCACCTTAGAAAGTTGTCTGCTAAGTTAATCATATATGATGCCCTTGTCTTATCCAAAGAGTTGGGGAATCTCTAATCAAGGCTCTTCTTGATCCAGAGATTAGCTTAGCTCAGCTGACTGCTATTGGAGAGGAGGCTCATGATTCGGAGGATGTCCCAAGAGTATCTTTCAGTAATGTAGACTTTTTTTAGGGATGATCGCACAATCATCCCCTACATCACAAGGGACACAAGATTCATGCTATCCATAGTGTTGGTTGACACATCAACATTATGAGTCAAAAGACCCTTGCCTACTTGAGGATTGACATCTCCAAACTCAATTTAGAGGATGATGTTGAAAGGATTCAATGAGCAAGGAGAGAGGCTTTAGGCTCCATAGTGGTGCCAATGGATATTGACGAGTGGAAGACTGAAGCCAAGTTTCACATTAAAGATTTAGATACATCTTTTAATGCTTTTCTAGGGAGACCGTGGATACATGAGAATAACATGGTCACATCCTCTTTGCACCAATGCATCAAGTTCATGAGAGATGGGATATAGTACTATATCAAAGGAGATCTCAAGCCATTTACAATTCATGAGGTTGGCATATATGAGGATGCGGCTTACTACCTCTCTCAAAATCAACAAGTCTATTCTTGTGAACTTGGCCAAAGCACAAAAATAAAAATAAAATAAAAAGAGAAAGAAAAAGAAAAATATGAAAATAAAAAAGAAAAGAAAAAAGAAAAAAATATTGAAAATAAAAGGGAGAAAAAATAGACTTGGAGGAGGATCTAGAGCTTGAGATTATATTCCACCCACAGTTCATTACTCCATTCAAACATATGGCTAGGATGACTCGACCTCCACCAAGCAAAGGAAGTGGTAGATCCGTACCCCTGGGATGGAAGACCTCCTTATTGCCCACCCAAAAGAGAGATATGTCCTAGCTAGGTGTACACTGCTATCCATATAAACTTAGAATCTAGTTTAGAGGATGAGTTTTACATGGTTAACACCGCCTCTTCTCAATAGTATATTCCTTTGAGGTGACACTTGAGCATGATGAAGATGGGCTCCAAAGCAAAGCATGAGTGTATCCAAGTCTATATGTTAAATGTCAGCATCAATGGGAGCCTTAGTTCTAACCCCACTTTTCTCATAAGAAGTTTAGGTTTGGTAGTTAAGGAAGCCCTAAGTCATCCAGATGTGAAGACTGAGATTCGAGCATCATCCTCAAGTCAAGAAGTTGATGTAAAACTTGAGGATGATTCATATAAAGATTTAATACAATTATCTTTTGATTAGTACTTATGTTCTTAATCTAGCAAAGAAGGGATTAATCCCACATACTTGGTCTAAACACAGGTCATATTACTTCAAGAGGTTATTGGATAACAAATGTAGACGTTCTTAATCAAGATGAGGACTAGGATTCAGTACAGTGGGTCAAGTCGATGATGACAATTGATGCCTAGTTATCACCAATCATTTGGAATCTGATAGGCTTTTCAAATCACACTAACTCTTATGAGGAGGAATGCTTAGAAACATTAGATGACCTACATGATTTCCAAGTCAAGGATGCACTACCAAAGTTTGAAGAAGAAATCAAATCAACCATTGATGAACTTAAAGAAATCAACTTAGAAAAGAAGATCCAAACTTACATCTCCTTCTTGAACCAAATAAACCAATGACTTAGTTAGGCTATTGGCTAAGTATAAGTACTACTTCATATGGAGTTATGAAGAGATGCAGAATCTCGATGTAGTCCACAACTAGCGATAGAGCCTAGTGCTAACCCTATCAAGCTCCTAGACATATGATTAGACATCAACAAGGTCATTTCTAAAGTCAAGAAGTTTGACATGCTTCATTAGGAAGAAAAATACCTTACTTGGTTCACCAATTTTGTCCCACCAAGAAGAAGAATGGCAAATTTGCATATCCAACTTTAGGGACTTAAATAAGGCATGTCTAAAAGATGAATTTCCACTACCAATCCAGCGATGGTGGACATTCCCTCATTTCATAGTCTTCTTTCATGGATGGCTCAGGCTACAAACAAATTAAGATGGCCCATGAAGATGAAAAAATATCGCTTTTCAAACCCCATCAGAATTTATTGCTATAAGGTTATGACTTTAAGCCTTAAAATTATGATACATACTAGTTATGACAAATCTTCGGAACTCATTCATCATTAAGTTGAGTGTTCTCGATGATCTCATAGTCAAAAGTAAAGAAAAGGAAGACCACCTCTTTGGCTTAAGAGTAGTTTTTGAATGTAAGATAATTTAACCTCAAAATGAACCACAAAGTGTGCATTTGAGTAACATTGGGAAGTTCCTATTATTGACATCGGGAATCAAGATCGATCTGAAGAAGAACAAAGTGATACTAGAAATGGCACCCCTAAAGTCTAACTCAACCACATTTCAAGGGTGGTATATCTAAGATGCTTCATATCCAACCTATTAGGAAGGTTCCAATCATTTTTAGCATTTATCAAAAAGGATGCCAAGCTCAAGTGGGATGAGAAGTGTCAGCATGCCTTTAAAGACATCAAGCACTACCTGATGATGCCTTTTAGTAGCCTTATCCTGTGCAAGCCATTCATCCTCTACACTACTGCATTGGATGACTCCCTTGGCACTTTGTTGGCCCATGCCAATGATGAAGGGAAAGAGAATATGCTCTCTACTATCTCAGTCCTCATCCAATCCATGCTAAAGAAAATTATCCACCCATTGAGAAACATTTACTAGCTTTAATCTTTGCATCCTAAAATTTATGCCATTATATGCTTTCTCATAAAGTCAACTTGATCTCTAGAGTCAATCCACTATAATATCACATGACATAGCTAAATTATCCGACGGACGATGGTCCATGATTCTCATAGTTTGACATTACTTCATACCCTTGAAAGGACAAGCATTAGAACTTCTTATTAGCACACCCACTTGTGACTCTCCACCCAATGACATCTCTGAAAATCATGAACTTGGGGACACTAGCAGCCGAAATTGTATTTTGATGGTGACTTTCTCAAAAGGAGAAGAACCATAATCTACTCTTCCAGAAAAGTCAAAGGTAGGAAAAGTCCTCCTAACTCTAGATCGCGATGTGATGAGATTCTCATACCATATATCAAATCCTTGCATCAACAATGAAGCTGATATGAGGCTTTAATTATCGGTATGGAGTTAGTAGTCATGTTATGCATCCAGAACATTAAAATCTTTGGGGATTCTGAGCTGGTCATCAACCAAATCACTGGGTCATATAAGGTTCTTAAGCCTAAACTACATCATTATCACAAATACATCATGGAGCTATTAGCTCAAATCCCAAAGGTTACCATATACAAGATCTCATGAGGAGATAATGCAATAACAGACGGACTAGCAAAGCTTGCCAAAGAGTTGGCATGTCCAGAAGATGAGTCCATATCAATAAAGATTTAAAATATAGTCCAATCTCTTATTGATCAATTCATCAAGAGATTTGAAGGGCCGATGTCAAAAAAGGATGAGTAGCAGATTGGAGGCAACCATTCATGGACTATCTAACTAAAGGAAAACTAGTTCAAGAGAAGTCACAAGCCCATCAGATGAAGTAGAGAGATCTTTCCTACAATCTCATCAATGGCACCTTATACCAGCAGTCCTTTAATCATATGTGGTTACATTATTTAGATAAGAATGAAGGTCATAAAATCATGATCGAGGTACACTCAGGATTATGCGGAGCTCACCAATCTGGTCTAAAGATGAATGCCAAGATTAAGAGACTAGGGTACTATTAGCCTATGATGATTACCAAGCAAATGTATGTATCACTAATGTTAGGTGCATGGAGTGGTCCTACACCAACCTCCCAACATTCTACATCCAACATTGGCCTCTTAGCCATTCGAGTGTTGGGGTACTGATATTATGGGTCTGATCAATCATTCTTTTCCAAAGGTCATCAATTCATCCTTGCCACTATTGATTACTTTTCCAAGTGGGAAAAAGTGATTCCTCTCAGGGAGGTCAAAGCCCAACATGTGCTCCAATTTTTTAGGAACCATATCGTATATAAGTTTGAGGTGCCTCGATGAATTATATATAATGGTAGCATTCAAGAGCGATCAACAACTACCGAGACAACATAGATTGATGATACTTACTATCTATTACCCAAGTGAATGGTCAATAAGCTTTCAATAGAACTCTCATTCAAATACTCAAGAAGACACTCAATAATAACAAGCGACAATGGAAAGAGTAATTAGTTGAAGCTTTGTAGGCTTATCGCACCACCTATAGAACTCCAACTCAATCAACTCCTTTCTCCTTAGTATTTGAGTTAGAAGCCATTCTACCATTAGAAGTATAACTCACATCACTAAGGATAGTTGTGGGTAGCAAGATCACGATACAACATAATGCCAAATTATGGTTAGAAGAGCTCGAAGGTTTGGAGGAGAGACGCTTATGAGCATGCTAGAACCTCAAGTTGTACAAAGCTAAAAGGACTCAAGCTCATAATAGGGTGGTTTGCCTGAGAGCTTTTTAAGTAAGAAATTTTGTTTTAGTTCTAAGGATACCAATTATTGCCCATCGCAAGATGAGAGGCAAGTTTGAACCCACTTGGGAAGGACCTTTTGCCATAGAGAAGGCCTACTAAGGAGGATCTTATCAACTCATCCACCATAAAGGAGAGCACGTGATGCTTCCAATCAATGAGCTCTACTTAAAGAAATATTACCCATAAAATTATGTTTGAAAGTCATTATCATCAATGAAATTTTCATTTCAAATTCAATCTCTTCAAATTGAAAGCATTTTCATCTATGAATCTGCCATAATGCATTTATGATAGGTGTAAGAGAACCCAAGTGACATCCTATCCTTCATCAACACAAACATGAACTACACACAATTCTCTAGTGCTATAAGGATAGGTGTAAGAGAACCCAAGAGGCATCTTATTTTGACTAGCACAACTAAGTTAAGTGTAAGAGAACCCGAGTGGCATCCTTTCTTGGTGGAGTCACATTGCTATACCATTTCATCATTCTTGATGTGTTTTAGGATAGATGAAGAGAACTCAATGACATTATTCTTTCCATAACACAAACACATACATCTTTTATCTCGAGAAATTTTATGTGGGATAAGCCTCGTGGCACTCACTCATTGTTGCTATAGGTCGTGACGTTACCATTAGTATGTCACCCTAGTGGTCCTTTGTTCAGGATGATGTAAGTCTACTATGCTTACTTTCCTAATTTGACCACTGCACACTGACGAGCACCTTATTAGCATGGTAGACCTTACTGCATGGTTGGTAAGCTACCTCTACATTGACTTCATTTAAGAGGATGTAAGTCTGCTATGCCTTATTCTTAAACTAGCCATCGTTAATTGAATTGGTTGAGTAGAGGATTAGGGTAAGTGCCTTGGTGGCCCCTTTCCTCCTATGTACTTCAAGTCTAGGTCTAGTCCTTCTTTATGACTCACTACTTAGTAGTCACTCTTAGGTCAGGTTTGATATATTGCACCATCAACGAGTTTCCCCAGTAGTTGGTCCCTACTTTGGAAGATGAAAGACTTTCTTCCTGTGATAGTATCACACCATGCAGCCTCGATAACACCTATTGAGCCAATGATAGACTATTTCATGTTTAGGAGATGAAAGTATACATGCCTTCTTTCTAGATTGATCTTATGATAGGAACCTTATGTTGGTTGGTGTCTTATGCTAATAGTAACCCACCCATGGATACACCACTCTTGAAAGATGTATGACTATTGTCTCTTTGAGTTAAGTACCTAAAGGCATTATTTTCAAGGATTAGGATAACGCCCTAGTGCCACCTCCTTATGCACTCAACTTGGCTCATGTCCTCTGACCCTTTAGACACTACCTGTTACTTTGGATTGAAGCCCCTTTCCTAGTAAACACCCCATGGTTAGTGTTATGAATGCATAGATTCTCCCTTCATCCAATAAATTTGAGATAGGTCAAGCTGACATAGCCCTTCTCAATGTAGTCCCTCACCAATAAGGTCCATGATAACAAACAAACAAAATATATTTTTTCTTTTGGATTAGAATTAACTCAACAACACCTTTCTCCATCCTATCTTTATGATGTTTTTTTTTATTATGTGTATGGGGGACACCACATAGATCTGAGGGTTTATTTATTGAGGTAATCAAGTATGACATCAAGGAATGGTGCACTATCTCAAAATATAGAAATCACTACCATACAATGGACCTAATCACCTAATAAGGATACTTAAGGCATGATGGCTCTTCCATTATTCTAAAAATTTTCCTCAACTTTACATGAATGAATAAACTAGGGTTTATTTAAGCTGGGTTCTAAAGTTCCCTAGGGAAGCTAATTACATCTTATGGAAAGTGAATTCTTTAGGAATACTTTTGATTAAAGTAGGCAATTATTATTTTGAAAGATTTCAAAGATAAGACTATCAATAAATTGGGTATATTAGAAAATCAAATGGGATAGATAAAAAAATAGAGACTTATTACTGAAGCCAAAGGAGAAGAGTAGGGAATGCCTATGATATTAGGACACCTACTGAGCATTCCAACCTATCCTATGGTTATTATTTATATGTTTGAAATTGAGGAGGATTACATGTTTGAGTTGAAATTTATTAGAAAGCTAGGACTTATAATCACATAATACAAGATTGTGGAAAAGCAAGAGGTGAGAACTTATGCTTGTAGTGGGCATAAATTATAAATCTAAGGAGCTTTAAGAAGCATTTCCTAAATCTGAAAGATGGGTATATGGTTTACCTACACAAGAGCGGTAAACCACATCTAGACTTAATGAGTGGCGCCATCTAACTCTTCTCTTTAAAACCATGTGGTCAAGTCATATGTTTTGCAAGATGGTTAGGATGTTATTAGAAAAAACTAAAGTACTTAAACCCACTCCATAAGGGACTAGAGCATGAGTGGTATGAATAATGACTTAGTCTAATGTAAATCTTTTGAATTTTTATTTGATTTTGGACTCTTCATTTTGACAAATGCTATAGGATTTATATATGTAAAAATGCATGATAAAATGAGGTTATTAGCTAAATGAGAGAGAGGTGCCATTAGGCCCTCAAAGGTCATTTCCTATCATGAAAGGATGGAAACCTTCTAGCAAAAGTGAAACAAGATGACATGCATGATATTAAGTATACAACATCCAGCTAAAGGGATACTAAATTTTGTAGTTATCTTGATTTAATACCTAGGCTTTAAAGGAGGTTATGAGTTATTTAGAAGATTTAGTTATGAGTTGTAGTTAGGGTAGAAAAATTAATTTTCCCTAAGAGCCTAACAGGATCGAGGCCACACATTAAATCACCATACATGAAGAAACTAAAACGGGACATGTTATTTCTAATTTGCAATTGTAAATAAAATATAAAATAATTTATAAACCCAACGTAAAAGAATATGTTGATGTATTTCACCATTATAATAAAAAGAGAAATGGTTGCCTACCCTTATACAACCGATATCAAAGAATAATTATAATTAAATAAATAAATGCTATGAGAGGTCTTCATTTCTTCATTCTTCATATCTTTCATTCCTCCATTAGATTTTCTTACTTCAAAGCATCACGGGCCTCTGACAAAGCCTTCTAGCCTACTCATCTAATCCCCATAACACTAATCCTAATTCCTAATACAAAATTACATTAAAAGTTGAAAATGTAAATCTAACTACACCTGTAAGATAAGTGTTAGCTAAACACACCATACAACCCAAATTATATGTATAATTTGGACTTAGCACCCTGCATAAGGGTATCCAAGTCCCCCTATTCTAATTTAGATTATGCTCAGGGGTTAAGCAACCAGCAAAAGAGAGCATTTATATTTATTATAAGCATCCCTTAAGCACAATCTCCTATAGAAAATATAATTAGGCTAATCATGGCCTAACATCTAGTTTACAGCATATACCCTAACATTCATTCTACAAAAGTACATCATAAAACTAAACATACATCAAACAATGCACTAAACATAAGACTAAAAGTGGTGACTTAATTTAAGGTGTGTATTAAGGCTTATTTGGTATGTTTTAACTAGGCTTTGTTATAATTTTTAGAGTGAGAAAGGATGATTTCACTTTAAGTGGCTTAATTGATTTGTAAGTTTTACTTAATGTTTTTGTTTCACTTGGTTTACACTAGGTAAGTGTTATAAAGAGAAAAAAAGAGAGAGGATCACCCTCCTTTATCCCTACCTTAAGCCACATCTAAAACATATTAATTAATAAATTCACTTTAATGAATGTCTTATTATATATTTTAATTATTCCTAAGTTTAGGTTCACTTTAAATAATCTTTTTAATAAGAAAGGCATCTTAAGATTAATTGGAGTTAATTACTATAACACAACACATGTTTGTTGATTTCTTTCCATCATATGTACCATGCATATGATTAAGTCCTAAACATATCTATGCATACAATATGTTTTTGGCACACTTAAATGTAGGATGCATGAATGATTTTTATAAAAAAAAGGATTCTCATTCATTAGATAAATACACATTCAAATGTATGAAATTTCTAAGCAAGTACCTCACCATTGTTTGACTAGGAGAATGAGGTAGGAACCTCTTTGGGGCTACTTAAAGTTGTGCCTCCCCGGGTGTCCAGACTAGATATACACCCTATTCTCAAATACATGTGGATGTATGCACAACTATAAGAATGGAAATCATGCAAAAATTATATTTTCTATTTTGAATTATGCATATGGAATAAGGTGAGGTTTTTACTCATTATCCAAATGGACACAATATGTTATAAGCAAGTACTTTGCCATTATTTGACTAGGGAGAGAGGTAGGAACCTCCTTGGGGCTACTTAAAGCTGCATCTCTCCCCAGACTAAATATACCTATTCTTAAATACTCATGAGTGTAAACAACTATAAGAATGTCAACCATGCAAGAATTATATTTTGATTTATTTATACATGTGAGCTAAAATTTATCTAAATTTTGACATGGATATACATAAGAATAAACCCAAGCAAGCCTTTTCAAATGAATTATACACTTGTTAATATTCGTATCCTTATGTGAATTCATGAAGATAAAAGAAAAGAGAACTTCATATCACATGTTCTAAGTTGTAAGCACATACAAGCTTATAAATACTCATAATTATCATTAATCTATGTGTTATAGTTGATTTATATACTTTAAAATTAATTTTCTATTTAATAGTGATAATAGCCACACATATTTTAATTTAAGCCAACATGCAACTTGACATAAAATAAGTCATTTTATTTAATTAATTTTGAAAAGGAAGAATGCATGATTACAAGTGGCATACAACATTTAATATAATTGAAGAGAAATAAATGAACATAAGCACATAATTTCATTCAATATAATTAATTCTTAAGGATAATCATATTAAATAAGATCATTTAAAACAAACCAAAGTTCCTTAATACCATTTTTCATGTTTTATTTTATTTAAGAAATGTGAAAAAGATTTGTTAATCCTAATCCCATTCCCATATGTGAATTAATTTAATTTAAAGAAAAATAATTAGGTTGATTTTATGAATTGGTTATGTTAAGCATGGATTAAATCAATTATTTAAACCCTTACCTATGTTGCCTTAAAGTAATTAATTAAATAATTATGAGCTAATATGATATGAAAATAAATTGATAAGTAAATACTAATGCTCCTATGAATGAAAGGGGTCTAATGCAGCTCACAATCATTAATTAAGCTTAAGGAACTCACTTAATTATTTTTATGGTTCTCATACATGTGAGCTAACCATAATTTCATTAGCTCTCTTTAGGTTATTGAACACCTAAAGAACTACCCAAGGATTAATTAGGGAAATTAGATTTAATTAAAATTTTAATTTAATCGATCAAAGGATTAATCCATTAATTCATTTTTCTCTTTCTTAATTATCAACTTTTGATTATCTTTTCAAAATGAGATGGACTTAAGGGAAAAAGGTTGGAAAAAAGGCCCCAACCAAATTCCATTTAATCAAGCATGAATTCATATAATTTGAGTTTTAATTTAGCCAATAAAGTCATTGATTAATTAATTAATCATTAATTAGTATTTTTTTATTAGTTGAAAAGAGAGGAAAAATTAGGGAAAGTATTAAGGGAGAAGCCCCAATCTCATTCCCTAAGCCTCCTTACTACAATTACAACAACAACAACAAGCCTTAATCCCACTAGGTGGGGTCAGCTACATGAATCCTTCGTCTCCATTATGTCCTATTATGTGTCAAATTCTCATTTAAATCAAGTATACTAAGATCATTTTTATACATCTTAGCCAAGTCTTTTTTAGGTCTACCTTTTCTTAACATAAGGCAAATCTAATGCATCTAATCAAGTCATCGACTACCGACGCTTTATGTGGCAAACCATCTAAGGTGACTCCCTAATCTTATCTACCACTGAGCTACTCCAACTTTTCCCAATATACTCATTTTGCATTCTATCACTAAGAGTAAAGCCACTCATCCACCTAAGCATCCTCATCTCTCAGAACATTATCTTAGTCTTATGCTTCTCTTTATTGGCCAACATTCTGCACCATAAGTCATTGAGGTCTTACCACCATCTTATAAAATTTTCCTTAAGTTTAAGTGGAACTTTTCTATCACATAATAGGCCGATGCATTCCTCCACTTCAACCATCCAACTTGAATTCTACTAATAACATCTCCATCTATTTCACCATCATTTTGAACAATAGAGCCTAAATATCAAAATGCTCACTCTTATTAATGACTTGTTCACCTAATGCACAACACTACCACTAGAACTACTACAACTAAAATTACACTCCATATATTCAATTTTAGATCTACTTAAATAAAAACCTTTAGACTCTAGAGTTGACCTCCATAATTCAAGTTTCATTGGACTCTCTCTAGTCTTATGAACAAGAAGAATGTCATCATCAAAAAGCATACAAGGTACATCTTCTTGTAAATGCCTAGTAAGAACATCCATAACTAAAGTAAAAAAAAAGATAAGGGCTTAAATGATCCTTGATGTAATCCAACCAAATAGGAAAATATTTTGTCAATCCTCCTTGTGTTTGGACACAAGTAATGCTCTAGTATACATATCCTTAATGACTTGAATATAACCAATATTAACTCCTTTATTCTAGAACTCCAAAGAACATCTCTTGAAACTTTATCATAGCTTTCTCTAAATCAATTAAATATCATATGTAGATCCTCCTTACTTTCTATGCTTCTCCATCAAACCCTTAACAAATGTATAGCATCCATAGTAGATCTATGCATGAAACCAAATTATGAGAAACTTGTATCACATCTTAACCTATGCTCAATTACTTCTCCCATAATTTTAATGTATGGCACATTAACTTAATTCTATAATTTGCACACTCTTGTGCATCACCTTTATTCTTAAATATAAGAACCAACAAACTCTTTCTCCACTCATCCACATCTTTTAGTCTTTAAAATGACATAAAAAGATTTGTAATGGGAAATTCCTTGATCTCTAAACATTTCCACCTATTGGAATATTATCCTTATACTTTTCCACATTTCATCTTCTTTCTTCACTAACTTTGATTTACTAATGATGATAAAATGAAATTCTCTATTTTTTTAGGTATTAAGGTTAAAATCAATCAATACTTTCAGATCCTTCATTGAAAAGTTTATCAGAATACCTCATCCACCTATTTTCAATATCCTTTTCTAGAGAAAACATTTTATTATTTTCATCTTTAAAATACCTCATCCACCTAAGCCTCCTTACTATTCAACAGTAATTAAGGAGTCCAAATAATTAATGAATTATTGTTCATATACTTAATTATCACTTAATTAAGTCAAGAAGGTAATTGGGGCTTAATCAATAAATTTTCCTAATTAAACAACCAATAAATTCCAAGAAAAATAGGAGAGGCTGAGATCATCTCCCTAAACATCCTCAAAAAGTTTGAAATCAATTTGATGATTAATTAAGGAGTAATTAAGTTTTTAATTAAACCTTAATTAAGAAAATTAGAACTTAAAATTAATTAAGGATAATTTTAATAGATGCCTCTCTGAAATACCTTTAGAATGAGCTCTCATTTGTATTTTTTAGATTTTTACAATTAGTTATAAATTTTGGAAGTTTCAACATTAAAAATGGATTAATTAACCCTAATTGAAGCCCTAATCCTTTCGGCGCCACGTCACACACTGACATGATGTGCTTTCCACATGGTGCTATGAGATTGGTTATTTAAGTTGTCACATCACATAGCTGAGTCAGCCGGAGGCGAATGCGCTTTCTAGTGAGATGTCATATCAAAGAGTGGATGACCACGATCAAACCTGTGGTAAAGTATGATTAATTCAATAGATCTAACATGGTTTGATCAGGACCGTCCATTCCGATCATGCGGAATAGATGGTCCATGATCTGTCTCCTCCCGAACGGTGAGAGATAGAGACTGTCCATCATTTGTTGCTTGATCTGAGCTCACTCAAGCTTGAATGGAGATCAAATCATTTCCACACCATCTGGGAAGAAAAATGGAGATATCTAAAGGTGGAAATCTCATGAAATGCAACTTTTCTTCAAAAAGCTCCAAACCATTTTAAACTAAAGGTCGATTTCAATGGCATACCTCATCGGAGCTTAGGATAGGCGGTTCCGATGATTGAGGAAGCTTCGTTTAGTAGAAATGAAGCTAAGGGCTGATCTCCTTTTTAGAATGAGCTCTCAAAACCTCCATCTTAGACATAGGACTTCTCTTAGATTTTAAGAGTTCATTAGTCTTAAGACACATCTAGTGATTTGGTAGACACTCCCCTAGCCTAGAAGACTTAGAAGAGTTAGCCATAGGAATAGGTTATGCCTTACGGGTGTTAGAAAAACCTCCTACACTTAGCTTAAACCTTTCCTCACTTTCCTTTTTTCAAGTCAAACTCTCAAATCAATTCTATTTGATTTTCTCCAAACTCAAATCAAATTCATGATTGAAATCTATGATTGAAACCCATGATCAAAATTTATCAAAATTCCTAAGTTCAAATTTCCTAAGTCGTTAAGCCTCCCTTAAGGACTTAGCCAAAACTATGATCAAAACCTATTCAAATCTTTGATATTTTCTCATGATATATTTATATTCTCATTTATATTCACATTTATAAATGAAATGTAAATTCAAACCCATCAAATCAAATTCAAAATTCCAAATCAATTCATGAAAATTTCCTTAAGTCCCTTTAATTTTCCATTAAAGGACTTAGCCAAAATCAACTCTAAATCTTGATCAAACCTATTCAAACCCCTGGGATTTTCTCAAAACTTATTTATATTCTCATATATAAATGAAATATATGTATAAATCAATCAAATCAAATCCTCAAATTAAATTCCAAATTTAAAATCCTTGAAATTCCCTTTAAATCCTTAATTTCCCATTAATGGATTTAACCTAAAGTTAATCAAACCTATTCAAACTCATGGAAATTTTCTCAAAACTTATTTATATTCTCATTTATATTCTCATATAAATGAAATATAAATATAAATCAATCAAATCCAATTAAAAAATTAAATTTCAATTTAAAAAATTTCCTAAATCCTTTAAATTCCTTTTATATTCATTTATAATATATAAATATATAAAAAAATCAAAACCAATTCAAAAAATCAAACTCAAATCCATTCAAAATAAAATCTAAGCCTTTCAAGTCAAAATCTTGAACTTAGCCAAATCACTTTCAAATTAAGCCAAACTCTTGATTTTCTCTCATGGTACAATCAATCCTACAATCATGAGCTCATATATAAATCCAAACCTCAATCAAACAATCAAAACCGAAATCAAAAATCAAACCCAAAACCCTTTCATATTCTTCCTTTGAATATGAAATTTTCAAATGGATCAAAACCCATTTGACTTCAAATCACTTGTAAATGGAATTATATTTCAATCATTAGTCCATATACAAGATCAATCAACTTCAAATCAAGCTTTGACCAAGCCATTTGACCCACTTAAGCTCACTTGACCCCAAGTGACCTAAAGTACCCTTATGAGCCAACTTTTGATCCTAACCAAATTGGATTGAACCAAACTCATATATCCCTCTCATCATGATCAACAATCATCATGGGATGATCAATCAATCAAATTGTGTCAAACCAAGTCAAACTTAAGAGTTCACCAAGTCAACACTTAACCTAAAATGAAACCTTACATAGCCAAAATCCACCATAGGCCAAATTGATTGAAACCATTGATCTAAGTTCACTCATAACCTATGTCTGAACTTGACCAATCCAACATTTGAGCCTAACTTAGCCCAATTGGTCCACTTGACCCAAGTTGACCCATTTTGACCTAAAGGGTCAAAATGTGTCAAAACTTGATCTAAGCCAAATTGATTGAAACTAATGGGTCAAGTCCATCCCAAATCACTTGTGGAACTTGACCAAAGCCTCAATTGGCTAATTAGACCCAACCTAGCCCAAATGACCTTAGACTCAACATGACCTAAAGGGGTCATGTTGAGCCAAAATTGAACTTGGAAACAAATATACCAATCCACTCCATATGACTAACCTAACCTAAACCTACCCTTGACCTACCTCAAATAGGTCAAATGGGTCAAATAGGTCAACTTGAACTATTTGACCTAAATGAAGTCATATGAGCCAAAACTAAATATATACCAAATTAAACCAAACCACCAAAAAAACATTTTCAAATGGTCATATGAACTTGACCCAACCCTTGGTTTGACCCAATTTGACCAATTGGTCAACTTGACCCATTTTGACCTAAATGGGTCAACATGAGCGAACCCTATCAAATGGATTCCAAATCCAATGAAACTTGGGCAAACCTAGTTTCTCCACATACCTAACATATCCAAATTGAAAAAAATAGCAAAATGACCATTTTACCCCTAGGCCATAGAACAAATTTTGGCCTAGCCCATGGGTATTTTGGTCATACCCTCTTCACAATCACTTGAGGCTTTCCTAAAAGCTCAAGGGGACTTAGTGATGAGTGGTGCACCCAACCCAATGGTTTGGGTCAGCCCATTTGGCCCAAACCCAACCACATAGCTTGAAATTGAGTTTTCAAATTCTCTCCTAAGCTCAATCTGATGCACATGGGAGTTTGCCAATCCACTCAACACCGCAAATCACCATGTACAAAGATCTAACAGCCAAAACAACCCTCCCAATCTTAGTAATTGGATCAAAATGGCAAAGGAGGTGTCAGCCATCTGATTTCCATAGGGGGAGATATACCCCCTAATTGAATGAAATTTTAATTCACACACTATCGATTGAATCCTAGGAACCCAGAGAAACCACCTTAGAGCATTCCCAAGCTTCTTAGGAAGGATTTGAATTCTTATTTCTCTGTTTTTGACAGTGCAAAATAGGGGAGCACAATCCATTCGCCAACTTCGTCTATACTTGATCTCCATCCAATTACTCTTGCACACTCCATCAGAGGGTCAAGTCAAACTTGCCCAAGCTCATTGAAGTTCCCACGAAGGAAGAGCTCAATTGGATCAAAGCTGAAGCCCAAGTGAAGTGGTGTTGGTCAACCCATTGATCCACTCAATCCCAAGGCTTAGGAATTTCAACTAGGCTTTGTCTCCACCAGATGAAGCTACCTCATCGATCTTGAGCACCGGTGATCACCTCCGTAGGTATGAAATTTTTTGACCACTTAGCTTAGGAGGTGTTGGAGCTTTGTAAATGAAATATTCATGGCATGTGAAATCCACCATTGGATGGGTTTGTAATTATGCTTAGATGGTGTGGGTTGATTTTTGTATAATTCCATGCTAAATCGAGTTTGATCCTTAGATCATGGTTGGTCTCCATTGATCCTCAGGGAAGAACTTGGCTCATCTTAGCCATCCATCTGTACATTTTAGATGGATGGTTGAGATTATTTAACACATTTTAAAAATCATTTTCGCTTTAAAATCATGAATCCTTTCATCTGATCGATGGATCGAGGATATTAGTGCGCGCCACCATCACCATTTGGGATGTGACTTTAAGTTACACCCTCACAAAGATGACACGTGTAAAGCTGCCACCGCCACCACGCATCGTGGTTGTGAGTCGAGTATTAAGTGGGGATTAGTTAAGCAATTAATTCCTAATTAATCCATGGATCTTTAAAAATTCATAATTCTTCATAGAAAAATTAGAAAAATAAATGGAAAATGCAATGGAAAGATAACTTCATCTAGAATATTTAAAAAATGTTTTCAATTTATTTTGAGTTATTCTTTTCTCTAAATTTGGGTTTCTTTAGGAATCTTAATTAGCTAATTATCCTTCAATTAGGTCATCAATTGATCTCAAATTTCTAGGGTTCATTTTAGGGGATGACCTCTACTTTCTCTAATTTTCTTGAGATTTATTGAGGGCTCAATTGGGGAAATTGGTATTTCATTCCCTAATTACCTATTTCATGTAATTAAGGGTAAATAAGGTATGGCTAGTGGATTTACCCTATGACTAGGTTTGATTAGGGTCAGATCCAGTGAGTAGGGGGTTATGGAATAATTTTAAGGCATTTCCCCTAAGCTATTCCTTAAAACCCCTTTTCTCTCCTTAATCCCATCTTAGTTAAGGGTTAACTCATTAATCGCCCCTTTAATCAATTTTCAAAAATTTCTAAAAGTTCAGAACTTAATTAATCTACCTTGGGATGCTTAGGTGTATAATAGCCTTAATTTAATTAAGGAAATGAAAACCCCTTTCATAAGTATGAAAGGGTGTTTTAAAATTACTTAAACTAAATCCCTTAGTTTAGTTAACTTTTAATTGTGAGCCAAATTGCATTAGGCCTTTTCATTATTAGGTGCATTGCAAATTTAAATACCTTGTGGGTTTTATGTCATCTCATTGGCTTTTAATTACTTAGTTAATTTTTCTAAGGTGGTGTAGGTAAGGGTTAATTAAGCCACTTAATTTATACCTTAACCTAATCAATGCTTAAAAATGGATTTGATTATCTAAAAATTAAACAAAAATACAAAACACATGTGGAATGGGTTAGGAACAACAAACTCATCTCACCTTTTCAAAATTAAATCAAACTTCAAACTAAACAAAATCATTTTGAAATTCACTTTGATTTATTCTAAAATTTTCATATTCCTTAAGAATGTCTTTAGGATTTAAGTAAAGTGAGTTTGTTTACTTGTTTTCATTGCTTTGGATCTTTCCCAACATGTTAGCTTGTATGTCATGTGATTCATACATTCATAATTTCATGTTTCAAAATTTTAAATGAAATTGTTTACTTTTTGTTGAATGTGCATGTGTTGGCTAAAGTAAAATATGAGTGGCTATTATCACTATTAAATCCAAAATATTTTTAAAACTTATAAATGAAATATCAAATCTGAAAGTATGCTACTTATACTTTAATTATAAGCTTGCATGTGAAATATTATAAAGGTATGCTTAGTATAGGTTTCCTTTCTTTCCCATGTTGGTATAGTTTTGAATAGGAATTTTGGTGAGACATAAGGTTAATTTGAAAGGGACCTAATGCTCACCTAATTTCATATCCTATTCATCCCTATGCTACCATCTAAGAAGGGTTACTTACACTTACATACATAAATTGCATAAATAAAATAAATCAATTAAACAACTTTTTCATCTTCATTTTCTATTTCATTTCTTTTATATGCATGTTAGTACTTAAGAAAAGTGGTATATTAGTTTGGACACCCCGAGGTTGCGAGGCTTTAAGTAGTGGGTCTTGTACCTTACACCTCTGGTGTCTGTACTCACTTATGCCTTTCTTACTTTCATGTATGTATGTGAAATTTTCTACTTAAGAAAAATCATGCATATTCAACTTCTAATTTTTCTTACTTAGCATGCATCATAAAGTGTGTTAACTACTCATTTGCATGTATAGATATGCTTAGGGTCCATGCTCATATATGTTGGGAAAAAAATGAAGTAATGAAGTAAATTGAGTCACTCAAAGAGTCAAATTCATCAAATGAACATGTTTGAGTCTAAAACAAAACAAATCTAAATTTAAATCCAAATGGGTTGATTTTAACCTTGAAGACCCAAATGGATCAGATTAAATCTAAATTCAAATTAAATTGAAAATTAATTCAAATCAAACATCCAAAATCATTTTAAATTTTTTAGATAAATTTAGCCAACCAATGGGTTTAATTTAATAAATTTGATCATTTAACTTAAATAAGTCCAATGCGGCCCATTAAGCCCAATTTGGTAAAAATGTGCTTAAATCTAAATCTACATCAAATCAAGTGAGATCAATTATTCCAAATCATCTTAAACACTTAATCAAACAAGAGTGTAACCCAAACACACCATAATTGAGCCAAATTGATCATTTGAATCAATTAAGCCCAACTGAAATAAAATATAATTAGCAAGCTGATCAATCTATAAAAATTAGAAAATCAATCATATAATAAAAAAATTATCAACAATGTCATTTTATAATTAAAATAGAAATATAATTAAATTTGAACATCAAATATAAATTTGAATAAAATTAAATCAAAATAATTAACTACTAAATAAAAAATAAATATACAATTTGAATAATCATTAATTAATTAGTATATATAATTTATAAACTTCAGTTAAATTAAAACTATAATCAAAATTATTAAAATTATGAAGATTTATAAATAAAAAAGGATAAGTCTAAAAATAATAACAAAAAAAAATTCCATCCTTAGTCATGTGACAGAGAAAAATTATATATATATATATATATATATATATATATATATCAAGCATGTATGTTATCATTCTCATGCACTCATGCAACATTTATCCTATTAAAAATAAATTAAAATAATAATAAATTTGGACATCACTCTTTTATTAAAGCTAGCAAAAGCGTCAAGTCTTTTTTATTTCACGTGAATCTCAAATAATTTTTTTTTATTTTCTATTCAAACGAAAACCTGCTCTCCAGCTTTAAAAAAATAAAATAAAGGAAAATATCTTATCTTACCCACTTGGAGCACGCGAGCCATCTCTCTCTCTCTCTCTCTCTCTCTCTCTCTCTGAGCCTCCCATCCCTGAGTAAGAAAAACCAACAATCATGTGCCGAGATTCCTTTCCATGTTTCTGCTATCGAATACCATCTCCTCCTCCATTTTCATCCCCATGAACTAGATGGAAACAAGAGAGAAAGTGGAGATCTTTCTCCCTTGCATACAGAGCCTCTCGTGCTCGCCATTTTTTAAGAGAAGCCTGACCTCTCTCACATCTTCCTTCATGCAACCAAATTCAAAACCAACCTTCCAAGTGGAGTCAAATTAAACTTATTGAACAAACCAAACTTCACCCTAGTGAGGCATAAATCAAATTAGTCTCCCTAGTGGAGCCTAAATAAAAATATAAATCTAACAAATTCAACCAGGCTTATGTCCCTGGATGTACCCTCAATTCAAAATCATTCTCCCCAGTGGAGCCATAAGAAATCTGATCAAACTCTTATCCCTAGGGGATAGCCCGAACCTGCTTCCCTAGTGGAAGGTTCACATTCTCAATCCCTAGAGGATTCAAATCCATATCCCTAATGGATATGCCTCCATATCAATTAAAATAAAATAAATTAAAATTAATTCGATCTTGATCCCCAATGGGTTATATATTCTAATCTACAGTAGAGACACACCAAAACTAATCATATTCACATTCAAACTCAAATCCATATCCCCAACATATAGCTTGAAACTGCTTCCTTAGTGGAAGGTTCATATACTCAATCCTTAGTGGATTTGTCCTTTTATGCCCTTAGCATAAACCTCTCACATGTCATGTACAATGCATGTGTGATCCCTTAGTGGATCTTCCTTCAAGTCCTTAACATGAAATTCCAACCAAATCTACTTTGCTCTCTTATGCCCTTGGCATAAGTTAAGTTGCATTGCACTAAGATTGTGATTATATCTATCTTTCAAACTTAGGCATAGATCATTTTCATTAGTACTTGCAATCCTTTGGATGTTGTTGATCATCTCAATCAAAGCCAATACATGCGGTGTGCCTTGTTAGTTACACCACACCTATTGCGGGTCCTTTGTTGACCTAACTTTTGGAGTGAGTTCTCAACCTCTTTTCTTAGACCTATGAGCCATCTAGAAACTAAGACTTAGTCATAAAACAATTGAACACAACTTTAAGACTTAGAGGGATAGGATTATATGCCTTAGATTAAAGAGACTCACCTACTCTATAGCTAAATCACCTATGTTCACCTTCTCAAACCAAACCTCAAATTCAATTCAAACATCAAAATCTAAATTCAAATCCAAATCAATGAAGCCCATGATCAAAATCAAAATCCTTCATAAGCCATGATTTATCTTATGGACTTAGCCTTAGCCAAATCCAAATCAATCCAAATTCAATGATTTTAAAGATCAATTACCCTTCAATCAATGTATCAAACTCAAACTCAAACTCAACTTCAAATCATGATCCAAACTTAAATCCAAATCAAATAAAATCCAAATCAAGCCAAGCAAATTTCTTAGACTTAGCCAAATCTCATCCAAATCAAACCTAACTCAATTGATTTTCTCATAAATTAATCAATCCTTCAATCATCACTTCAAGCCATACCAAAATCTACAATCAAATCAATCAAGCCAAGGTCAAACCTAACCTAACCCATTTGACCCAAAATATTCAAATAAGCTCCAAATCACCTAAGTCCAAATCAAATTAAATCAAAATTAAACTAAATTAAATTGAATCAAAAAAATGAAATCAATGCATAAACACAACAACTAAAAAAAGAAATCAAGATGGGACACAAAATAACAAATAGGTCATTTGACCTTGAGTTGACCATGGGCTCCCAAGACAAATGTCAACAAATTAAAATTTGATCAAATTGAGTCACTCCAAAGACTCAAAATGAACATGTTTGAGTCTAAAACTAAACAAATCTAAATTTAAAACCCAAATGGGTTGATTTGGCCACCTAGACCCAAATGGATGATTAAATTACCATTGAAATTTAATAATAAACCATTGGTCATTTAACCTGGTTTAATTTAATAAGTCCAATGCCCATTAAGCCCAATTTTGGAAAAATGGGCTTAAATCTAAATCTACATCAAATCAAGTGAGATCAATTACTCCAAATCATCTTAAACACTTAATTGAACATGAGTGTAACCCAAACACACCATAATTGAGCCAAATTGATCATTTGAATCAATTAAGCCCAACTAAAACAAAATATAATTAGCAAGCAAATCAAACTATAATAATTAGAAAATCAATCATATAACAAAAGAAACAATCAACATTGTCATTGTATAATTGAAATAGAAATATAATTAAATTTGAACATCAAATATAAATTTGATTAAAATTAAATCAAAATAATTAACTACTAAATAAATAATAAATATACAATTTGAATAATCATTAATTATAGTATATAGATTTTATAAACTTCAGTTAAATTAAAACTATAATATCAAAATTACTAAAATTGGAAGATTTATAAATAAATAAAGAACAAGTAAAAAAAACAATAACAAAAAAAAATTCCATCCTTAGTCATATATATATATATATATATATATATATATATATATATATATATATATATATATATATATATATATATATATATATATATATCAAATGTATGCTATCATTCTCATGCCACATTTATCTGTTAAAAATAAAATAAATAATAATAAATTTGGACATCACTCTTTTATTAAAGCTAGCAAAAGCATCAAGTCTTTTTTTATTTCACATGAATCTCTAATAAATTTTTTATTTTCTATTCGATGAAAACCTCTTCTCTCTTTAAAAAAATAAAATAAAATAAAATATCTTATCTTACCGCTTGGAAGAGCCATCTCTCTCTCTCTCTCTCTCTCTATATATATATATCCATAAACCTCCCATCCGACAAAAAAAAAAATAGCAATCAGTGAGACTCCTTTCCATGTTTCTACTAAATACCATCTCCTCCTCCATTTTCATCTCCATGAACTGATGAGAACAAGAAAGCAGACCTTTTCTCCCCTTTACATACTGAGCCTCTCATCCTTGCCATTTTTTTAAGAGAAGCTTAACTCTCTCATCTTCCTTCATGCAAGCTCAAACCCATCCTCATCTCATTCCATGATCAAGGCTAGCCTCATAGGATTGGAGTCCCTTTGTTCGTCCATCTTCACTCTCCATATTAGTCGCACATGAGCAGTGTCTCATCCTCTTGTCGGTTCAATACTTCCTCCCATCCAATCAAATCAAAGGCTAGCCGCACACCTCCCTCTCTTTTCCTTGTGCAGCAGACCAAGCTAGAGACTCATGTCCGACACTCTTATCCACAGGAAAGCTTCATCCCTAAGCCCATAGGTTGAGAGGCACTATAACCTATGAGAATATTCATTGCTCCAACTCAATGCAAAATCCAGTCCTCTTTAAACTCTTTTTGGCTATAGTCATTCTTCTCATTTTCAGTTTAAAAGTATCATGCTACAGCATCGAGCCTCTCTCCTCTTTCTTCCTCTACTAGATCCAACACTTGATCTTCCCCACATTTCCTTACAAAATCCGCAACTTTAATCACCTTGTATGTTGAACCTCCTTTCCTTCTTCTACCCTGCATTCCACTACCTCCTGTTCTACATCTAAGTTTTCCTCCATTGGCCTACATTTGAACAACTCTTCTCTATACAACCCAAGCGCATGTAAGGAAGATATTTCCTCCAACTTTCTTCTAACTATTCTGTCCATGAGAATGATGAAGCTCTGGAAAGCAGCGGTCGTGAGTGAGCTTATGGGATACTTGGTGAGGTGGCAAGCCTAGAAACATCTGGCAAAGCTCCATCATGCCTTAGGAAAGATGTTCAAATTGACCAATTTAGAGAACACTATCTTCAATCAGTGTGGAGGCATTTAAAGAGAACCATATGAGTAAAGAAAAGGTATGCTAGCCAAAGTATTGATCCATCCCAACAAGCATCTCAATAGGGCTTCATTTCTTAAAATGAAAACCACCTCTTCGAATCCACCGGACATTAGCTTTGGTGAGGTATAATTCTTAAACGCTTAGAAAGCCTTAGGGATCTTATGTTTGATGTGTTGAATGCGAGCATCATTAAGATCCAACCTTTAGCACCCGTGCACTTTACTTTTTAGTCCTTTTGGTGAGAGATTAGAGACAAAAGCAAAACTATTTATTTTATGTGTTTGAAATGAATAGTTTTATTAGGTTGAATAAGCGTAGTGATTTTTATTTCACCTATCAATCCATGATTAACTCATGGACCATTTGATTTTGATCAATCATCAATTAATCCACCTTATTTTATTTATTATTAAATAATCAATTTACAAAAAGGAGGTAATTAGTCTTTAGAATTCTAAACAAAACAAAAATGAAATAATATGTGATCAAACAAAATAAAAAAAAGAGCAAATTAAAATATCATAAAATCTAAGTATTTTAAAATTGAAAAGAAAATTTAGTTATGTGGCATATCCTTAATTATAATTAACTCAACTATTATTGGCTAAGCTTTATTTGATTAGTTACTCATATAAACTTTTGGAGGAATTCTTAACTAATTCAAATCTCATATTCTAAATATCATAATCAAGTAAAATAAACATAAAATTAAATATAAACTCAAAAGTTATTAAATCATATCAATTTACTTCAAATTTCAATCAATATCAAAATAAGTTAAGCAAAATAAAATCCAAATAAACAAACCTATTGAACTAAGATAAGAGAATAATCATTAAGCTAAAGAGATAATCATTTATATAAACTAGATGTATAAAATTCAATAAGTTAAAATTTGAATTCAAAAAAAGAACACATTAAACTTCAAATAAATCATAAGTAAATTAAAATACATTCACCAATCCAAATCAAACTCAAATAAAATAGTAAAATTCAATGAATTTAAATAAACATCAAAATGATAATAATCATATGAAATTAAAACAAAAAAGCATTAGATATTAAAGAAATTGAATTATCAAAATTTAATCAAAACATCTAATCCAAAATTAATCAATCATAATATATGAAATTAAATAAACTTAAACTTCATTAGATATTAAGGATATTGAATTATCAAAATTTAATTAAATCAAAATATCTAATCTGAAATTAATTAATCAAGATACACGAAGACTAAGTCAACTAAAAATTTAAAAATTTAAATGAAATCAAACAAAAATTAATCAAATTAAATCAATCACATAAATTCAAATTAATTATACTTAAAGACCTTAGTTAGACTCTTTAAGAGTTAGGATGTAGAATATGGTGAGTTACATCCAAAAAATGGAATTCATTCTACTCTTCATTCTTGAAAACCTAAATATCACTTTAACCAAATAAAAGTGAGATAAAATGGAAAATAAATGATTAAATCATTTAAATTGAAACCACAAAGGAAAATTTTAAACAAATTCAAACTCCAAATTGAAACTTAAATAAAAAAGAAGCCTAGTATGTCTTCACAATTTTTTTCACACATACTAGGTCACCAACCCTAGAATTAGGTTAGGTAGATGTGTTGATTGTATGGTTGATGTTGTGTCTTATTTGATGTAATATTTTTTAGATTGGATGTTAGAATATGGATTAGAATGGATGTTAGGCGTTGATAGTCTAACATTTTTTTGTAAAGGATGCTTAAGAGGTCGCTTAATAAATATAAATTCTCTTTGAAGGTTGCTTAAGCCCCAAGCATATAGGACAGTCGTTATGGTTTAAGAAGTCCAAATTAAAAAATATAACATATTATGTTTTACACTTGTTTTGTAGAGATTTACTTTTCCTTTTAATGTAATTTTGCATTAGGAATTAGGATTAGCTATGGGGTCTATGATGAGCATAGAAGGGTTACTCATGGTGTGATGTGATGCCTTAAATACCACATCAAAAGAAGCAAAGATACGAAGAAATGAAAGAGACATGAATAATGAATACTTGAAGACCCCCCATAGCATTTTATTTGTAATTGTAATTATTCTTTTATATATAATATATCAATAGAGCACCCATTTTCTCTTTAGGATACAATGGAACCCATCATACCGCCTTTTATTCTTTATGGTCTATAAAATTATTTGATGTTGTATTTAGATTGCATTAGAAACAACATGCCTTTCTTAGTTTCTTATATGTTTGATTCTTTAATGTAGCTTGGGTGATTAGGCTATTTGGATAAAATTAATTTCTCTACCATATTTTATAACTCACAATTAAAATTTAAACAACTCATAACCTCACCATAAAGCCTAGGTTCTAAATAAGATAATTAAAATATTTAACAATCCCTTAGTTGAATGTTTGAATGTCTCACAACATGCATGCATATTCTTTCTCTCTTGAACATGAAGATTTTCAATCTTTGCAAGATAGGGGAATTCTTGACCTATGAGGCATCCCTTGTGGTGGAGAACACCTTCTTCTAGTTGATTTGGCCAATTACCTATTTTCATCATGCATATAAGCATCAAAATCTAAAGCATTTGTCAAAATAAAGTGTCAAAATTAAAATAAAATTTGAAAGGATTTTGCATTTATAGATTAAGTCATTACTCATACCACCCATGCTCTAGTCTCTTAGGGATTTAATGACTCTAGTTTTCTAAATAATAATTACTAGCTATCTTGCTACTCAAAAGACTTTCCTACATGAATTTAAAGTGTAGGGTGACTTAGTGCCACTCAAGCTGTAAGCCCTTGTCTTTATCCTCTCCTATGTAAACCATATACCCATCTTCACTCACTTAGGTCATGCTTTGGCTTATGTCAAAGCTCCTATATTTATGATCCAGGTGGTTGTTTCTTTGGGCTACTAGCATAAATCACCTCTTTGGCATTTTCATAATCTTATGTTGTTGGATTATGTCCTATTTTCTAATAAAATGTTAACTTCAATAAAATTAATCTCTTTAACTTCAAACATATATACAAAATCATAAGAATTGAAATGCTCACTAGGATATATATTTCCTACTCATTCTCTTTGGCTTCATAATAAGTGTTCTGAACAATCCCATTTGATTTTTAATACAAATAATCTTTTGATATTCAAGCCTTAAAAAATCTTTGGAGACCTTAATTTCTACTTTAATTGAGAGTATTCTAAGGAATTCCCATTCCTTATGATGTAATTAACTATGGAGGCTTGCCTCCATAGAAACAAAAAACTTGGCTTAATAAACCCTACTTTACTTTTCCATGTAAAGGAAAGATCTCTTGTACATTTAAGACCATCATGCCTTAGAGTCCTTATTAGGTGATGGTGATGACTTCTATCTTTCAAGATAGTGCATCATACCATATAATGTAGTACTCATCACTTCACAAGATCTATCAATGGTGTCCCACCTCCAAAATAAACACCATAACCCTAAACCCTAAGCCATAAACTAAAACCCTAAACCCTAAAACCTAAACCTAAACCTTAAACCCTAAAACTTAAACCATAAACTTAAAACCTAATAATTAAATATTAAAGGGAGAAAATTGCTTTAGTCTCACCTCATGTTTCATTATCCTTTCCCCTCTCAATTGGCTTTTTTTGATGCTTTTGGTGCTAAACAATTCTCTTTGGATTCCTTCAATTGAACACTATCCTATTTCATCTCTTCCTTGAGTACATCATGACTTGGCATCTTCTAATAATTCCTTGGCAAAATCGAAGATCCTATGGATCCGCTGGCATCATCTATGCTTTGGCTACTTTAAAATCATTCAAAGATGTTCTCACTGGTAAGGTTGGTTGTTCAGGTGAGTCTCTAGAACTTCTTTTGACTTCTTTTTCAAAATGGGTTAGATGTGTCAATTGTATGGTTGATGTTGTGTATTTTGTGATGTAATATTTTTAACATGTTAGAATGTGGATATCAATGTTAGGCATATAGTCTAACATTATTTTTAAATGATTATGCTTAAATTAAAATATAAATGCTCTTTGTGGTTTAAGCCCCAAAGCATAATCTAAGTTAGGATAATTTTTTACCCATTATATTAAGTCCAAATTAAAATATAATTATTTGGGTTATATATGTTTAGCTAACACTTGTTTTATTAGTTAGATTTAATTTTCCTTTAATGTAATTTTGCATTAGAATTAGGATTAAATCTATTATGAGCATTGGCTAGAAGGGTTACTCATTATGATGCCTTGAAATACCACAAAAGAAGCAAAGATACAAAGAAATGAAAGAGACATGAATAATGAATACTTGAAGAATAGCATTTTTTTTGTAAATCAATTATTCTTTTATATACAAATTATAAGATTTCTTATCCATTTTCTCTTTTCAAATTTATGATGGAAATCTTACTTTTATTCTTATGGTACTATAAATTATTTGATGTTGTATTTAGATTTGCATTAAAACAACATGCCTTTCTTAGTTTCTTATATGTTTGATTCTTTAATGTGAATCTTGGAAATTAGGCTATTTGGATAATATTAATTTCTACCATAATTTATAACTCACAAGTAAAATTTAAACAACTCATAACCTCAACATAAAGCCTAGGTTCTAAATAAGATAATTAAGATTTAATAATCCCTTAGTTGAATGTTTGAATGTCTCACAACATGCATGCATATTCTTTCTCTTGAACATGAAGGTTTTCCATCTTTGCAAGATGGGGAATTCTTATGAGGGCATTTATGGTAGAACACCTTCTTCTAGCTGATTTGGCCCACTACTTATTTTCATCTTGCATATAAGCATCAAAATAAAGAATTTTCAAAATAAAGTGTCAAAATAAAATAAAATTTGAAAGGATTTTGCATTTAGATTAAGTCATTAGTACCACTCATGCTCTAGTCTCTTAGGGAGTGGATTTAAGGACTCTAGTTTCTTTCTAAATAATAATTACCAAAGCTATCTTGCAACTCAAAGACTTTCCTACATGAATTTAAAGTGGGGGACTTAGCTACCACTAAGCAGTAATCTTTATGGAAAACCATATACCCATCTTCAGTGGATTTAGTAAAGACCCCCATAGCATTTTTTATTTGTAATTGTAATTATTCTTTATATACAATTATACTGGTAGAGCTTACCCATTTTCTTTCACTTATTTTGCGGTGTAGTTAGAATTACTTTTCCTTTTTTAATGTAATTTATTAGGAATTAGGATTAGTGCTATGGGGGTCTTATGATGAGCATTAGCTGGCATGGGTGTGTGTGATGCCTTGAAGCATACCACATCAAAAGAAGCAAATATACAAAGAAATGAAAGAGACATGAATAATGAATACTTGAAGACCCCCCATAGCATTTTTTATTTGTAATTGTAATTATTCTTTTATATACTAAATTATACAAGAGTAGAGCTCAGCTACCCATTTTCTCTTTTCAGGATTTACGATGGAACTCGACCGTACCGGCCTTTTATTCTTATGTGGTAGTCTATAAAATTATTTGATGTTGTATTTAGATTTGCATTAGAAACAACATGCCTTTCTTAGTTTCTTATATGTTTGATTCTTTAATATTTGGATAATATTAATTTCTACCATAATTTATAACTCAAAATTAAATTTAAAATAACTCATAACCTCACTATAAAGCCTAGGTTCTAAATAAGATAATTAAAAGATTTAACAATCCCTTAGTTGAATGTTTGAATGTCTCACAACATGCATATTCTTTCTCTTGAACATGAAGGTTTTCCATCTTTGCAAGATGGGAATTCTTCACCTATGAGGGCATCCCTTGTGGTGGAGAACACCTTCTAACTGATTTGGCCCATTACCTATTTTCATCATGCATATAAGCATCAATCTTAAAGCATTTGCCAAAATAAAGTGTCTAAATTAAAATAAAATTTGAAAGGATTTTGCATTTATAGATTAAGTCATTACTCGTACCACTCATGATCTAGTCTCTTAGGGAGTGGACTTAAGGACTCTAGTTTCTTTCTAAAAAAAACTACCTTAGCTATATTGCAACTCATAAGACTTGCCTACATGAATTTAAAGCGTAGGGGACTTAGTGATACCACTCCAAGGTTGTAAGCCCATTGTGTGGTTTATCCTCTTATGGAGGTAAACCATATACCCATCTTCACTGACTTAGGTCATGCTTTGGCTTATGCCAAAGCTCCCTAGATTTAGGATCCGAGGTGGTTGTTTCCTTTAGGCTTATGTAATCTTATGTTGTTGGATTATGTCCTAGCTTTCTAATAAAATGTTAACTTCAATAAAATTAATCTCTTCAACTTCAAACATATAAATCAAAACCATAAGATAGATTGAAATGCTCACTAGGATACCTAGTATCATGAGCATTTCCTACTCATTCTCTTTGGCTTTGATAATAAGTGTTCTCCTAGAACAATCCCATTTGATTATTTAATACAAATAATCTTTTAATATTTAAGCCTTAAAATCATTGGAGACTTTAATTTCTACTTTAATTGAGAGTATTCTAAGAATTTCCATTCCTTATGATTTAATTAACTATGGAGGCTTTCCCTCATAGGAACTTAACAAACTTGGCTTAATATAAACCCTACTTAACTTTTCCATGTAAAGTAGAGGAAAGATCTCTTGTACATTTGAAGACCCATCATGCCTTAGGAGTCCTTATTAGGTGATTAGGTCCATTATATGGTGATGACTTCTATCTTTCAAGATAGTGCATCATACCATAATGTAGTACTCGATCACTTCAATAAGTACCCCCTAAGATCTGCATGGTGTCCCACCTCCAAAATAAACACCATAACCCTAAACCCTAAGCAATAAACCCTAAACCCTAAACCCTAAAACCTAAACCCTAAACCTTAAACCCTAAAACCTAAACCATAAACCTTAAATCCTAATAATATTAAAAAATTAAAGGGAAAAAACCCCACTGCTTAGTCCTCACCTCATGTTCCATTTTCCTCTCTTTTGGCTTGTTTGATGCTACTTGTAGGCGTTTTGAACAATTCTCATTGATTCCTTCTCAATTGATGACCCGATTTCATCTCTTCCTTGAGTGACATCATGACTTGGCATCTTCTAATATTCCTTAGGCAAAATCGAAAGATCCTATGGATCCTACTAGGGCATCATCTACCTTGGCATCTTTGAAATCATTCAAAGATGTTCTCATGTAGGGTGGCTATTGTGAGTCTGAACTTTTGACTTCTTTTGAGGCATGCTTGTTGTTTTATGCTCTTATCTGATTATGGAAAAGCTTGCTAAGCTGTTTGAATCCACTTTGGTTGGAATGTATACTATTTGTAGGCCTAATTTGGAAAACATTTGCCCTTTCTTTAACAGTCTAAAACCTTTGGGTGCTTTTATTATTCATTTAATTAATCCCCGCAAAATTTTAATTCTGTTGATGAGTGATTTGGATTACTCTTGTGTTTTCTCTCTTCATTCTTATTTTGTTTTTAATTCCCAAATGAGGTTGCTAAAATGGACTCCACTATCTAATATTAATGAAGAATTCCCAAATGAGGTTGCTATGGGTGCCTTATTTGGTCGGCTATTGCAAATTTATCAAGCAATGACTATAAAATCTCATCCTTCAATGGCTAGATTCCTTATTGAATTGGACAATACCAAGAAACACCCCAAAGAAATGGGATCTAAAATTATGGTTATATGCAAATAATTGAATTTGAAATTTTCCTATCTTTTATTCTCAATGCAAAATCCATGATGAATGATTCATTCTTCATCCTCACTTAATAAAAATCAAGAGAACAAATCTAACCCTAGTGACCATTGTTAAATTTCAAAAAACTACTTTGGAAAAAAAAGGATTCTTTGAATGTTCCTAATAAGGATAATTTACCTTTACTTATTCTCGAGAGAAGGATTCTATTGTGAATAATAATATCTTTTCTAAACTTTTGAATGAGGATTTTGTTTCCTCGATTCAATTCGCATCCTTGCTAGCTCTAATATATAAAATTAAGCTTTAATGGAGAACATAAATGAGGAATTTCATATTATACATCATTCTAATTCAATGGAGAATATGGCTTTAATACTCATGATAATCGTTGATAAACCAAATTCCATATTCCAAATTCAAGATGATTTAACTTCTCAAAAAGATTTGCTTTTATCTAAAAAATTTATTAATGATGATGAAGGGTTTGGTGTTCCCACCTTCTTAAATTGGTTTATGCTCCCTCCCTTGCTTCTCTCATTTGTCTTTACTAAATTCTAGTATCTTGGAAGAAGGAGAATTCACTTCTCATCAAGAGATTTCTCCTATTCTATTACTAGTAATGCTAAATCCTTTTCGAATGATGATTCAAAGGGCAAAGATAATTGCTTCCAAACTTTCTATTCTAAAAAGAAAATAATGTTTTTTTTTCCCAAATTGCTAAGAAACACTGTCTGCGTGGTCTTCCTCTCTTCTCTCAATCTCTGCCCCCACCAAGGCCATTGCAAATTGATCAAGCAATGACTATAAAATCTCATCCTTCTTGGCTAGATTCCTTGTTGAATTGGACAATACCAAGAAACACCCCAAAGAAATTGGATCTAAAATTATGGTTATATGCAAATAATTGAATTTGAAAATTTCCTATCTTTATTCTCAATGCAAAATCCACGGGCATGATAATTTTGAATGTTTCATTCTTCATCCTCACTTAATAAAAAAAATCCCTGTTAAGAGAACTTTAAATCCTAACCCTAGGCTGACCATTGCTAAATTTCAAAAAACTACTTTGGAAAAAAAAGGATTCTTTGAATGTTCCTAAGAAGGATAATTTACCATTTACTTATTTTGAGAAATTGAAGGCTTCTATTGTGAATAATAATAGCTTTTCTAAACTTTTGAATGAGGATTTTGTTTCCTTGATACATCCTTGCTAGCTCGATATAAAAAAATTAAGCTTTAATGGAGAACATAAATGAGGAATTTCATATTATACATCATTCTAATTCAATGGAGAATATGGTTTAATACCTCATGATAATGTTGATAAACCAAATTCCATATTCCAAATTCAAGATGATTTAACTTCTCAAAAGATTTGCTTTTATCTAAAATTTCTAATGATGATGAAGGGTTTGGTGTTCCCACTTCCCTTCTTAATAAATTGGTTTATGCTCCCTCCCTTGCTATTCCCGAAGCTCATTTGTCTTTACTAAATTCTATTATCTTGGAAGAAAGAGAATTCACTTCATCAAGAGATTTCTCTAATCTATTACTAATTAAATCCTTTTCGAATGATGATTCAAAGGGCAAAGATAGCTTCCAAACTTTCTATTCTAAAAAGAAAAATGTTAAATTTTTTTCCCAAATTGCTAAGAAACACTAGTGCTGCTGTTGTCTTCCTCTCTTCTCTCAATTATCTCGCTTGCCATTGCAAATTGATCAAGCAATGACTATAAAATCTCGTCCTTCAGTGGCTAGATTCCTTGTTGAATTGGACAATACCAAGAAACACCCCAAAGAAATCTAGTTGGGATCTAAAAATTATGGTTATATGCAAATAATTGAATTTGAAAATTTCCCTATCTTTTATTCTCAATGCAAAATCCACAAGCATGATAATTTTGAATGTTTCATTCTTCATCCTCACTTAATAAAAAAAATCCCTGTTAAGAGAACTTTAAATCCTAACCTTAGGCTGACCATTGCTAAATTTCAAAACTACTTTGGAAAAAGGATTCTTTGAATATTCCTAACAAGGATAATTTACCTTTTACTTATTCTTAGAAATTGAAGGCTTCTATTGTGAATAATAATAGCTTTTCTAAACTTTTGAATGAGGATTTTGTTTCCTCCGATTTCCCCATCCTTGCTAGCTACATATAAAAATTAAGCTTTAATGGAGAACATAAATGAGGAATTTCATTATACATCATTCTAATTCAATGGAGAATATGGCTTTAATACCTCATGATAATCGTTGATAAACCAAATTCCATATTCCAAATTCAAGATGATTTAACTTCTCAAAAGATTTTCTTTTATCTAAAAATTTGGCTAATGATGATGAAGGTTTGGTGTTCCCACTTCCTTCTTAATGAATTGGTTTATGCTCCCTCCCTTGCTATTCCCAAAGCTCATTTGTCTTTACTAAATTCTATTATCTTGGAAGAAGGAGAATTCACTTCTCATCAAGAGGTTTCTCTAATCTATTACTAATATTGCTAAATCCTTTTCGAATGATGATTCAAAGGGCAAAGATAATCGCAAACTTTCTATTCTAAAACAAAAAATGTTAAATTTTTTCCCAAATTGCTAAGAAACACTAGTGTCGGTCTTCCTCTCTTCTCTAAATTATCTCTGTACCATTGCAAATTGATCAAGCAATGACTATAAAATCTCATGCTTCAGTAGTTAGATTCCTTGTTGAATTGCACAATACCAAGAAACACCCCAAAAAATCTGATTGGGATCTAAAAATTATGTTTATATGCAAAGAATTGAATTTAAAAATTTCCCTATCTTTTATTCTCAATGCAAAATCTACAAGCATGATAATTCTGAATGTTTCATTCTTCATCCTCACTTAATAAAAAATCTGTAAGAGAACTTTAAATCCTAACCTAGTACCATTGCTAAATTTCAAAAAACTACTTTGGAAAAAAGGATTCTTTGAATGTTCCTAATAAGGATAATTTACCTTTACTTATTAGAAATTGAAGGCTTCTATTGTAAATAATAATAGCTTTTCTAAACTTTTGAATGAGGATTTTGTTTCCTCGATTCTGCATCCTTGCTAGCTTTAATATGTGAAAATTAAGCTTTAATGGAGAACATAAATGAGTAATTTAATATTATACATCATTCTAATTCAATGGAGAATATGACTTTAATACCTCATGATAATCGTTGATAAACCAAATTCATATTCCAAGACGATTTAACTTCAAAAAAGATTTGCTTTTATCTAAAAATTTGGCTAATGATGATGAAGGGTTTGGTGTTCCCACTTGCCTTCTTAATAAATTGGTTTATGCTCCCTCCCTTGCTATTCCCAAAGCTCATTTGTTTTTTTCTAAATTCTAGTATCTTGGAAGAAGAAGAATTCTTCTATCAAGAGATTTCTTCTAATATATGACTAAATCCTTTTGAATGATGATTCAAAGGGCAAAGATAATCGCCAAACTTTCTATTCTAAAGAAAAAAAATGTTAAAATTTTTCCCTCCCCCCCTTTTCTTTTTATGTTTAATTTTTAGTTTGGAATTTTAGATTGGTATGCTCTATTCATAATGGTATTATAAATCTTTGTCATATCCATAACCCCCCACCTTTTCTTTTCTTTATGTTTAATTTTTTAGTTTGGAATTTTAGAGGGATTGGTATGCTCTCTATTCATAATGGTATTATAAATCTTTGTCATATCCATAATATTTCTTTACTTATTAGTCTTGATTCGCTTATTGATGCTAATAAAATTAACCATGCTGCTAGAATGACCTATTTCAATATTCTTTAATATTAGTAATAAGATTTGTTATTTTTGGAATAACTTTATAAACATTTCTATTCTTGATGATTTTCATCAAGTTGTCAATGCTCAACTCTCTTATGGTGATTATTATGTTTTGGGCTCTTTTATTTATGCATATTGTAATAAATATGGTAGAAATCTTCTTTGGGATAACTTGACTAATTTTTCCACCTCGATAATAAACCATGGTTTGGTTGGTGGTGATTTCAACACCGCTCTCTAAATGAAGTGGTGGTTTCTCTAACATTCATTCCATGGAAGAATTTTCCAATATGATCCTTGATTGTAATTTGATTAATATTGGTTTTAGGGTATACTTGACAAAACTCTAGACTTTGGCAAAGGTTGGACCAAATTCTTTTAATACTCATTGATTACTCAATAGCCTATTACTTATGTCAATCATTTAAGTTTAACCTTTTCTAATCATGCTCCTATTTTGGTTTCTATTAAAGATAATTCTAATAAAAAAATTTCTCTCCTTTTAGATTTCAACATGTGGATTCATCATGTTGATTTTTTTAATGTTATGGCTAACAATTGGAAAGCTCCTTTACATCCGAAAATTCTATTATGGGGATGAATAGACTTTTTAAGCTTAAAAGACTTAAACAAAATCAGGGTTTGTGGAACAAGCATTAGTTTTAAAACTTTGCTGTTAATATCAAAGATATGGAAAAATTGGTTTGTGATTTTGAAGTCTCTGTTATGTTTGATCCTTCTAAGATTAAGGAATTAAATGAGGCGAAAGATAAGCTTGTTAATTTTAAAAATATGGAAGAGACTTAGCACCAAAAAAGTTGCGAAAACACATTATGATGGTGATAAGAATTAGCTATTTCCATGCTTTAGTTAATAAAAGATAGCCTTAAATAATATTCATAAAATTAAAGATGAAAATGGAGAATGGATTAAGAATAATGATATTAAGGATTCAAATATTAATTACTTTAGAAATATTCTTAATAAGAGTTGCTCTTATAAAGCTATTTCTATATTTCATTTAATTCCTTCTATTATTACCAATGATGATAATAAATTTCTATTGTGCTTAATGATGATGAAATTTTAAAGAACTTAATAGCATGGACATAGATTCTATTGCTAGTCTAGAGGGTTTCACTACCCAATTTTTCCAAAAATGTTGGTTTATTATTAAAAATGATCAGATTGAGGCTGTGGTTTATTTTTTTAATGGTAATCTTTTTCCTAGATATTTTTGTAGTACCTAAGAAAGATAACCTAGACTATTGGAGTGATTTTAGACCTATTAGTCTTTGCACCTTCTTCAACAAGCTGATTTCCAAAATTCTTGCCAACAGGCTTAGTCCTTTACTTCATAAGATTATCTCTCCCAACCAAACTAATTTTGCTAGAGGTAGGTCTATTTTTGATAACATTTTACTTACCCTGGAATTAATTCATGATTTAGATGCTAAGACTAGAGGTGGAAACATTCTTTTCAAATTAGATATTACTAAAGCTTTTGATAATATCTCTTGGGATTTTCTTTTCCACATTCTAAATTGTTTTTTTCTACTAAATTTATATTTTATTAAAAAATTGTATTAATAATGTATGGTTCTCTATTTTTTTTAATGGGGAAGCTTTGGGCTTCTTTCCTTCTTCCCATGGCTTGGGATAATATTGTTGTTGAGTACTTATCTAGGAGCATCAATGAATTATTCTTAAATAATCCTAGTATGTACTACAAAACTCTTGGTGGTCTTCTTATTTCCCACTTAAGCTTTACAAATGATTTTATTATTTTTTACAATGCTTCAATTCATCATATTAAGAACCTCAAGATTTTTTTCAATAAATTTGGTAGAGAAAGTGGTCTTTCTATCAATGATAACAAAAGATATTTTATTACTGCTTCAAGTATCTCCAATAATAAAATTAATCAAATCCTACATATCACTAATTTTAAACATCAACACTTTACCTTTTAAGTACTTGAGTGCTCCTCTTTTTGAAGGTCCAAAATGATCCCACCTTTTTGATGAGTTAATTCACAAAAATTTTATTAAAATTTCTGTATGAAAATTTCATTTGCTTTCCTTTGGTGGTAGGCTCACTATTCTTAAAAGAACTCTCAATTCAATGCCTCTTCATTTGATTCAAACTATTATTCCCACTAATTCTACTCTTATCAGAATTGATCGCTTACTTAATAAATTTTTTTGGTGGTCCAATAATTTTATTAAAAGAATGCATCGGACTTCATGGCATAAATGTTGTGGTCCTTTGGATGAAGGTGGTCTTGGTTACAAACCTATTAGTGAAGCTATCACTGCCTTTTCTCATAAGCTATAGTGGAATTTTAGAAAGAATGATAGCCTTTGGGCTAATTTTATGATGGAAAAATATTGCCAAGGTAAACACCATTTACATGTGCTTATAAATTTTGTGACTCTCCTTTTTGGAAAAGCCTTTGCTCCATTAAATGGGTTGTTGAATCCTTAATATCTTAGCTCTCGTGTTCTTCCTTCTTTTGGAAAGACAATTTTGGCAATGGCTCCATTGACTCCCTTTATCTACACACCCTACGCCGCTATCAAAATTAACTCTTTTGGCTTAATAACAATTAAAACAAACTTGAGAACTACATTCTTATTTCTTTTTTTAACAAGTTTTGCAACATCGCTATCTTTATAAACCCTAAACCCTAAACCCTAAACCCAAAACCCAAAACCCTAAAAAGCTAAAAAGCAAAACCTAAACTAAATAAAACCTAAAAAGAAAATAAATAAAGAAAAACTTAAACCAAAATAATATAAAAATATAATAAAATAAAAACATAAACTAAAACATAAACCTAAACCAAAACTTAAACCTAAAGCTAAAAAAAACTAAAAACTTAAAACTAAACCAAAATAAAATAAATAAAAACCTAAACTAAGTTAAAAATAAATAAAAAACCTAAATAAAATAATAACTAAACCTAAAATAAAATAAATAAACCAAAATAAAATAAAATAAAACTAAATAAAACCTAAACCTAAAATAAACTAAACTCTAAACTAAATATAAATAAAATCAAAATCTAAACTAAAAAAAACCTAAACATAAAATAAAAATAAAATAAATCATAACTTATACTAAAATAAATAAAACCTAAACTTAAACCTAAAATAAACTAAACCCCAACCTAAAGCTAAACTAAATAAAATAAAATAAACTAAAAATAAACATAAACATAAACTAAAAAATAAAACTTAAAATAAACCTAAATAAAAGCCTTAAACCTAAACCTAAAAAATAAAATAATAACCCAAACATAAACCTAAAAATAAAAAATAAAATCTAAACCTAAAAATAAAATAAAAATAAAACTCAACTAAAAAATAAACTTAAACTTAAAAAATAAACAAAAATAAAAATCCTAAACTAAAATAAATAAAGTAAAGTAAATAAAAATAAAAAATAAACCCAAATAAAAATAAAAAATAAATTAAACTCAGATAAATAAAAAATAAACTAAAATAACCTAAACCTACCAGTTTACTTAATTTTAAAACCATCCCTAAATCCTAAACCATAAACCCTAAAATAAACCCTAAAACTTAAAACCTAAACCAAGAACCCTAAACCTACAACACTAAACCCTAAACCATAAACCCCAAAACCATAAACCTTAAACCTTAAACTCTAAACCCTAAATGGTAAACCCTAAACCCTAAACCCGACACCCTAAACCCTAAAGCCCTAAACCCTAAACCTAAACCCTAAACATTAAACCCTAAAACCTAAAACCTACAACCTAAATCCTAAACCCCAAACCCTAAACCTTACACTAACCCTAAACCATAAATTAACCCTAAACCATAAATTAACCCTAAACCCTAAACTAGCCGTAAACCCTAAGAATGGGCAGAACCTTGACGACAGGAACATCACTATGAACTAGGCTCAGTCTTGATATGGCGGTGGAGGCGAAGGCAGAGGAGATGGTTATCACAGTGGTGGTGGATCTAGTGGTACTGTGGATTTGGATAGTAGTGGTGGTTATGGACGGAGGAGAATGAGGTTACAACCTTGGTGGGTGGAGGGAGAGATCGGGATATAATGTAGATCCAACTACTAGATGTGGGGTGGTTCATGAGAATTGGAGAAACTAAAGAATGGCCAACTCTTATGTAACTATGTCTTTATATAGAGACGATTCTACTTATCTAGGGTTTATTTACCTATGGGTACTACTTATGAAATCAAAAGAAGATATGTTGAATCTAAATTTGTTCTTAAAAAATAATCTAATCCTAAACTAAAACTTAAACCTAAACTTAAAGCCTAAACCATAAACCTTATCCATAAAACCCTAAAACCCTAAACCCTAAATAAACCCCAAACCCTAAACCCTAAAACCCTAACCCCAAAAAAACCTTAAGCCCTAAAACCAGCAATACGTGTAACTGAACGAAAACCAAATAAATAAAACCTATAATAAAATAAAAAATCCTAAACCTAAACCCTAAATCATAAGACCATACCTAAACCATAAAACACAACCATAACCTAAACCTCCTCAAACTAAACCTTAAACCTAAATCTTAAACCCTAAACCTTAAACCCTAAAACACAAAAAAACCCTAAACCCTAACCCCAACCCTAAACCCTAAATCTTAAAACTTGAATAAAGATGTTATTTGGGTAGATCTAAAGAATGACCTAATCCTAACATAGTTATGGCAGCTAAAGAAAATGTCTTCAAGAGATGATCCATTGACTATTAGAGATTTGAATATCCTAAACCCTAACCTTAAATCATATTATAATACCATATATTATAGTATAATGTAGTATGATATATTTGAGAGTGATGTATTATAAGATGTTATAAGATGTTTTGAAATATTTTAGTATATTATAGTATTGTTCCCTATTTCCTATGTTAATAGAAATCATAAAAATATTGATTTAATAAATCAGATGATGAAATTTGTAGTGGGAATTAGGTTGTAGTAACAAAGGTGTGTTGTGCCACTTGTAGTTTAAAAAGTAAGATTTTATGTTCAAAATAAATATTATATGTTGTAGCATAGTATATATCATAATATATTATTCTGAGCATTTTAAATTCTTTTAGTACTTTATAATCATACAGTCTAGCCTACACTAGCATTGTTTATGAAAATGTTGATTTAGACTTTAAAATGGTAGAATTTGTCCAAATTCATAATAGGTAGAGCATGGAATCATAATGTATTATTTCAATTTAAAATATGTAAGTGATAAGACTAAAATATATAGTTTTTTATTGTTTAGATTAATTTTATGATTTTTTATCTTAAGCAACCACTTGTGATGTTATATGCAATATAATATAATATAATATGTTATAGTGTTTTATAATATAGGATGCCATAACATAGTGTAGCATCATGCATTATGGCATACTATTGTGTATTAATACTTATTGTTTAGCATACTTTAGTTAGCTATAGTATGACATAGTAGAGTTTCATAAAAATACTAATTTATAGGCTGGGATGATGGGATTTGGCAAAATTTAAGCTAAGCTTTAGGGAACATCATCCGGTTGTGATATGGTGTGTCATTTAATCAAAATAATGGAATTTTGCATCCAAAATAAATGTTCATTTTTCAACCAAATTTTATAAATTTTTTGCTTAAAGTGATTCATTTTAAGGTCAATGTAAGATAAAATTATATGAAATCATATTAAAATATAATGTACATAACAATATAACTTCACATATATATGAATGTGGTGGTGTGTTACTAAATGTTGTTGTACATTTTAGTAGGTTTTACTTTTGTTATAATACATTGGGTCAAAACTCAGAAAAATGGTAATTTGAAGGTTGAGATGGAAGAATTTTGCCAAATTCATGGCACACACCAAGAAGCAACACCATAATTATACTATTTTTTACCATTTATAAAAGAAAAATAACAATTTTACTTCCATAATGAACATTATTCATATTTTGAGAAAATTTTATTATTTATGCTTTTTAAGTGATTCTAATGAGGTGTAATGTTAGACAATATATTATATTATAGTAAATTAGAATATAACATTATATATTATAATATAATATGTGTTAATTCACATATAATATGTTTAGCATGATATTGTATAGTTAGTTTGAGCTTGCACCATCACAAATCATAAAATGTTGATTACAATGTTAAGATGATGTAATTTGAATGAATACATTATTAGGCTTTTGGTTGAAGTATTAAAGATGTGCATAAAAGAAGAAATAAGATTTGATAAGAATTCTATGTCAAGTACATGGAGGGAGATACGCTAGGGATCACACATGCATTGGACATGACATGTGAGGGTCTATGTCGAGGGCATAGATGAAGAAAATCTATTGGGAATAAGGTTTGAATTTGATTTAATTATATGACTTGTGGAAAGAAGATCCATTGGAGATAAAAATATATAATCCATTGGGGATTAAGATCAAATTGACTTTAATTAATTTTGTTTTAATTGATATGGAGGCATATCTACTAAAGATATATGAGTTTGAGGGAGGATGGTATATGAACCTTTGACTAGGGAAGTAGGTTTTAGACTATCTGCTGGGGATTGGGATTTGAGTTTGATTTCATTTATTTGTTTGGTGATGTATCTGCTGGGAATAAAAGTTTGGTTGGATTCTATTGATTTATACTCTACTGGGGAGTTGGTTTAATTTGGCTCCACTGGAGAGGTTGGTTTTGAATTTGATTTGTTTGTTTGACTTGTTTATATATGATTTATCCACGGGAGAAGGGTGTGATTTAACTCCACTTGAGAAAATCATATTGGGTTTAATTTAATCTAAATTAATGTATGGACCTTATCGGTGCAATGGACCCATTGAGAAGGGGCTATATCGACCTACCTCAGTTTACAAATCTGAGGGATAGTCTACGGTTATGGGGTAGAGCTACAACCTAGGGTTTGCCTTTGATGTGCAAACTGGCTAGGAAGAAGTCTTAGTAGACTTACATCCTGAGGAACATCCCAGGGGTGACCTATTGGATGCACAACAAATCAAACCTGACCTAGGGCGACTACTGAGTGAATGCTGCTGGGGACTTATGTCAACTCAAAAGTAATTAAAATTAATTTTATCTTAATTTTATGTGATCTGAAGTGGTTTATTTTGTTTAGTTTCATTTTGAAAGGGAATATCCACTGGAGATCTGAGCTCGATTAAATTTGATAGATTTATTTTATGGAACATGTCAGTGTGCGATGGACCCATTGAGAAGGGGCTATATTAGACTTATCCTATCTCGATTTATAAATCCAAAGAGATAGTATACTAGTGTAGGGGTAGCTAGCCTTGGGGTTTCGTTTTAGTGTGCAATGGTTGTGTTAGGAAGAAGGCGTGGCAGACTTACATCTTCTAATGCAGGGAACAACCGTTAGAGTGACCTGTTGGTAGCACAACAAATCAAACCCTACTTAGGGGTGACTACTAAGTGAATGTCGCAGGGGACTTATATCAACTCAAGAATAGTCACGCAATTCCTATAGGAGTTTTCTCACCGCCTAAAGATAGAATGCGCATGGGAAAAGGTACTAGGGTGTCCTCCTAATCCACAAGTGAATACATATTTTGTTTTATGTTTGCATGGACCCTATTAGTGTGCAAGGGACCACACTAAGCTATGGCTTGACCTATCTTGGACCAAGGGAGAATCTACACATCCATGGGATGGATTCTCCAACCACAAGGGTGGTTATTAGGGAAGGGGAACTGTCTAATCCGATAGTAACCCGGGTAGTGTCTAAATGGGGTTGCAAATGATATGATCCAAATATAATGCCCATATGGGAGGTGTATGCTAGATAAGAAAGCTAGGGGTGTCCTCTAAGGGGCATTATCTTGAGCCTTGGAAAAAAAAGCTTATAGGTGTACGATGGCCAACTCAAGGAGAAAGCGTAGCAGACTTTTTGCCATGAGTGATGTATCCTAAGGTGTGAGAACAACCCAACCTAAGGTGTATCCATGAGCATGAGAGGTTTACCCATCAGCATATGAGAACCAACCAACCTAAGGTGCCCGTCGATGTCCAACAATTAATCTAGAAAGAAAGTGTGTAGGCTTACAACTTTTTAAGCGGAGCTGATCATCGAGATAGTATGTTGTCGGACAGATGCTATCGACCTAGAGTGACTACTAAATGGGGAGCCCCGCGGAAGGACTAAATCCAGACTTGAAGCAGTCAGGAGGGAAGGAACCACAAGGGGACTTATCCTAAACCTCAAATATACTCAACCTAGTTAGTGCACAAAGGCTAGTCCAACAAGAAGACGTAGTAGACTCACATCCTCTTAAATGAAGCCAACATGAGTTAGCTTACTAGACACACATTAAGGCTTACCAAAATAACAAAGAACTCATCGATGTGCAGTGGCTAAGTAAGGAAAGAAAGCATACCAGACTTACATCCTCCGTAGCAAGAAGACCACTGGGGTGACGTACTAACAGGGTAATGTCTGAGACCTGGCGACTCTTGAGTGAGTGTCGTTGGGGCCATTATCTCAACTTAGAGTAGCCCGTGACAAAAGATATATGTTTATTTTATATGTTTGTGTGTAGTTTGTATTTTTGTTATGTCGATAAAGGATAGGATGTCGCTCGGGTTCCTTACACCTACCCTAAAAACATTATGGTGGATTCACAAACAAGAATACTTTCAACATGGAAGTGATGGAATTTGAAATGAAATTTTCATTGATGATAATTAATTTCAAACATGATTTATAATATTTCTTTAAGTAGAACTTATAGATAAGAAGCTTTGGGCGCTCTCCCTTATGATTAATAAGTTGATAAAATCCTCTTTGGTTGGCCTTCTCTATGATAAAAGGGCCTTCCTAAGTGGGTTCAAACTTGCCTCCCATCTTACGATGGACAACAATCGATCTCCTTAGAACTAAAATAAGCCCTCCTACCTGAAAAGCTCTAGGATTGACCAAATTGTTGTGAGCTTAAATCATTTTAGCTTTATAGAACTCAAGGTTTTGGCTTACCTGCAGGTGTCTCTCCTCCAAACCTTTGAGCTCTTCTAACCACAACTTGGCATTCTACTTTGTTGTGATCTTACTACCCATAACTATCCTTAGTGATGGGAGTTGGACTTCTAATGGTATAATTTATTCAGACCCATACACTAAAGAAAAATGAGTAGACTGAGTTGTAGTTCTATATGTGGTGCAGTTGGCCCACAAGGCTTCAACTAACTACTTATGCCACTATAAACTTGTTGTTGTCAGTGTCTTATTTAGTATTTAGATGAGAGTTTTTGAAGGCATCTGTAAGCCATTTTCCCTTGGGTAGTAGATGGTACATCTCCAATCTATGCTATGTCTTTGGGTAAAGTTGTTGATCTCGATGCTCTTGAATGCAGTACCATTATCAGATAAAATTCATTGAAGCACTCTAAACCTATATACGATATGGTTCCAAAAAAATTGGAGCACATGTTGAACTGTGTCCTCTTTAAGTAGAATCACCTTTGCTCATTTGGAAAAGTAGTCGAGCGACTAAGATGCAATGACCCCTGGAAGAAGAAGGATCAATCAAACCAACTATGTTGGTACCCCAACACTCAAATGCCCATGAGGCCAATGTATTGGTGTAAGACCACACTATGTATTTGACATTGGTGGCATTGCCTAGCCATATCCATGCATTATTTGATCATAGATGGCCAGTAGTATCCTAATCACTTGATCTTGGCTTTCACCTTTGGACCAGACTAGTTGCTCCACATAATCCTGAGTGTACCTCGATCATGATCTTATAAGCTTTGTGCTTGTCTAAATAATGTAACCACATATGACTGAAAGACTGCCGGTATAAGACACCATCCACAAGAGTGTAAGAAACTACTCTCTGCTTCATATGATGGGAGTTTGTCTTTATTTAGGTAATCCATGAATGGTTGCCTCCAATCTTACTCCTCATCCTTTTTGGCAATGACAACCTCCCCTTCAAGAGAGTACTTTTTGATGAGTTCAATAGCAATATGTGATGAGACTTAACTACTTTGGACCTTTATTGATATGGACTCATCCTCCAGACATGCCAACTCCATGGAAATCTTTGCTAAAGCCTATGCTATAATGTTCTCTCCATGAGGAATCTTATAAATGGTAACCACTGTGATTTGGGACAACAACTATATGGTGTAATTATGGTATTGGTGGAGCTTGGGCTTTCTAACCTTATAGATCCCAGTGATTTGGTTAATAACTAGCTCAGAATCCTAGAAGATGTTGATGTTCTAGAAGATTAGAGTAATGGATAACTCCAGACTGGAAATTAGAGCCTCATATTCAACTTTATTATTGGTTCAAGGATTGGACAGATGATATGAGAATCTCATCACATCGTGGTCTGGAGTTAAGAGAAATATTCCTACCCCTGCCTTTCTTGAAATAGTAGATTGTGTTCTTCTCCTCTTTGAGAGGAAGCCACACCATCAAAGTACATCTCCCAGTGGTGAATGTTAGCATCCCCTAAGTTCATGATTTGTTCATCAAGGAGATCACCACTAAGCAGAGAGTCAGCAGGAAGTGGATGTGTTACTAAGAAATTTACTAGCACTTATCTTTTCATTGCACAGAGAGGTATGAAGGTAATATCAAACTAGAGATCATGGACCGTCATGCCCCATCCATAGCATCGATGTGTCATGAGATACTATAGAATTGATCCTAAAGATTAAGTTCACCTTAGAAGAAGCATGTGTAGCTTTTGGGATGCAAAGATTAAAGCTAGATAATGCTTCTTAATGGGTCGATAATTATCCTTAGTAGGGATTAGACAATGGCTGAGGTAATAGAGTGCATTTTCCTTCCCTTCGTCATTGTCTTAGGCGAAACAAAGCACTAAGGGAGTCATCTAATGTAGCAGTGTAAAGTATGAGTGACTTACCTAGGATAGTAGCTACTAAAACTAGTGATGTCATCACGTAATGCTTGATGTCTTTAAAAGCATGCTCACACTTATCATCCCACTTGAACTTGGCATCCTTTTTGACAAGTGTTGAGATTGGCTGACATCTTCCCAATAAGTTGGATATAAAGCATCTTAGATACACCAACCGCTCTTAAAATGATCTGAGTTAAATTAAATTTTAGGGGGTCAAATTTCTAATATCGTCTTGATCTTTTCTGAATAAATTTTGATTCCCTAGTGTTGGACAATAAACCCAAATACCCTAAAATTGCTCAATGCATACTCAAGGGTTCACTGAGGTAAAATTTAACTATTCAAAAACTACTCAAGTCAAAGAGATGGTATTTCTTTTCTCTACTTTCAACTACAAGATCATCGACATAGAACTCAACTTGATGATGAATAACTTCATCGAAGATTCAAGTCATAGCCCGCTAGCATGTCGCACTGGTATTTTTAAGGCTGAAATGCATGACATTATAACAATATATTCCGATCAAAGTAGTGTTTCTTTCATCTTCAGGGGCCTTCTTTATTTGGTTATATCTAGATAAGCCATACATAAAAGATAAGACTACATGAGATGAGGCAATGTCCACCATCGCCTCTAGGATTGGTAGGAAATTCATCTTTGGACATCCCTTATTTAAATCCATAAAATGATGCATATGTGAATTTCCATTCTTTTCTTAATTGGGACAACGGCTAACTAGGTAGGGTATTTTTCTTCTTAGATGAAGCCAGCATCAATCTTTTGACTTCATAAATGACCTATTATTTTATGTTTAATTGCATACATCTAGAGCTTGCTTGATAGGGTAAGTTGTAGGCTCTATTCTAGTTTATGGATCGCTAAGTCGATTCAATCCAAGCATCTCTTCATAACACCATGCAAAGTAGTCCTTAAACTCAATCAATAGCCTAACTAAGTCATTGGTTTCAATTTCATTCAATAAAGAACTGATGTTTGTCAGACGTGGATCTTCTTTAGTTCCTAAGTTGATTTCCTAGAGCTCGTTTATGGTTGACTTGAACTTCTAGCAAGGCATCTTTGACTTCAAAATCATCTGGATCATCTCAAGTTTTAAGAACATCTCCACATATGAGTTAATATGATTTGAAAAGAACATATCGATTCTAAGAGATGATGACTAAGTAGTAATCATTATCATTGACTAGACCCAATGAACAATCCTAGTCCCAATCTTGATTGATAGCTTTTGCATTTATTCTTCCATATTCTTTTGAAGTAGTCCGACCTTTGACCAAGTATGTGAGATTAACCCTTTCTTTGCTAAATTATGAACACAAGGAAAGTACCAATCAAAAGGTAATTCTATTAAATCTTTATATGAATCATCCTCAAGTTCTACATTAACTTCTTGACTTGAGGATGATGCTCACAAAAAGAACCTTTGAGGCTTCACACCTATGGATGACTTAGGGGCTTCCTTAACTACCAAACTCAGCTTTTGAGAGGAAAGTGGGTTAAAGCTAAGGTTCCCAACCGATGCCTAACTATTTCACATATAGACTTGGATATGCTTATGCTTTTCTTTGGAGCCTGGACTTCATCTCTATCTGACTCAAGTGTCACCTCCAAGGAAATATACTACTAAAAAGAGATGGCTAGCATGCTAATCATATAAGACTCATCCTATGAATTAGATTCCAAGTTTATATGGATAGCAGGTCTACTCCTAGTAGTTGGGACATATCTTCTATTGGGTGGACAATAAAGTGGTTTTCCACCCCTAGGACTGCCTTTGAACCTCTCTTCCTCTACCCGGTGGAGGTCATCCTACCCATATGTTGAATAGAGTAATGAACTTGAATCTAATGTCGCCCACTTCCTCCTCCAAGTCTATTTCTCCCTTTTATTTTCTTTTCATTTTCTCTTTCTTTTCTTTAATTTTCTCTTCTTTTCTTTTTTTTTTCTTTTCTTTTATTTTTAAACTTTGGCCAAGTTTGCAAGAATAGACTTGTTGATTTTGAGGGAGGTAGTAAGTCGCATCCTCATATATGCCAATGTGAACTATAAATGGCTGATCTCCTTCATAAAGTAGAGGATCCCACCTCTCATGAACTTCAATGATCTAGAGAGATGGAACTATGTTGTTCTCATGTATCATGGTCTCCCAAGCAAAGCGTTGAAAGATGTATCCAAGTCTATAATGTGAAACTTGGCTTCGGTCTTCCAATCATCTATCTCTAAGGGCAACACTATGGAGCCTAAGGCCTGTTGACCTCACTTTTGGAGTGCAGATTCAATCTTCCCATCTTAGACTTAGAGTCTTCTAGACACTAAGACTTCCTAGTCATAAGACACTTCTAACAATTAGGTAAAAAACTTAACCGCATAAAGACTTAGAAGGGTTAACCATATGATTAGGTTATGCCTGAGGGACTAGGATAATCAACCTACCCTACAACCCAAATCCATTCCATGTTCACCTTCTCAAGCCAAACCTCTAGTTCAATTCAAACATCAAATTCAAATCCAAATCCAAACCAAAATTCTAAAACCAAATGATTGAAACCCATGATTAAATCCAAACTTGAAACCCTTCTAAGCCATATGACCTATCCCATGGACTTAGCCAAATCTTAATCCAAATCAATCCAAAATCAATTGATTTTCTCATAATCAATTTATATCTTCAATCATCTTTCTAAATATAAATAAAATCAACATTCAAATGATCAAAACTAAATCAAATTAAATCAAAACCCCTTCTATATATGACCTATCTCATGGACTTAGCTAAATCTTAATCCAAATCTAGTCAAACTCAATTGATTTTCATAAATTGATTTATTCAATCATCTTTACAAATTTAAATGAAATATACATTTAAATCATCAAAGCAAAATCAAATCAAAGTCCAAACCTAAGCCACATGACCCAACTCCATGGACTTAGTAAAATACTTTCATTCAAAACTCAAATTCAATTGATTTTCTCATGAATCAATCATACCTTCACATAAAATAAAATCATCAAGCCAAATCAACCCAACTTAACCCTTTTGACTTGAAATGTTCAAATGAACCCAAACCCATTTGAACTGTACAATTGAATTTATATATCAATCCCAAATCAATATATAAACTCAACCCAAAATCAAGCCAACTAAACCCAATTGGTCCACTTGACCCAAAGTGCCCAATTTGACCTATTTGAGCTAAGTTATAATTCTACCCAAATTGGATTGACCAAGCCCATCAAAACTCCCATCATGATTATTGATAACCCTAGGTTGATCAATTATCAGAAAGTGGGTCAAACCAAGCCAACTTAGTCATTTGACCAAGTTAACCCATTAACCCATATGAACCTAAACTAGCCAAATTGCAACCTAAGCCAAATCCCTTGAAACCAATGATTCATACCAAATCAAAATCAATATTTGAATATGACTTGACCTTCAATTGAGTCAAACCAAGTCCAATTGGCTCTCTTGACCCAAGTTGACCCAAATTGACCTAAAAGACCAAATTAGGTCAAATAAAAATATAAACCAAATTGATTGTAACCAATGGATCAAGTTCATTCCAAATTAATTGTTGAACTTGACCAAAGCCATAATTGGACCCAATTGAACCCAATTGACCTACATAGCCCAAATTGACCTAATGGTTCAATTTAGACTAAATCTAGCCCAAACTAAATTAATTGAAACCAAAGCCTACAATCATCATAAATTGGTCAACTAAACCCAACCCAACACCCAAGTTAATTTAATTTGATCAAATTGGTCAACTTAACCCATTTGACCCAAATGAATTCAAATGTGCCAAATCAAATCTAAGACTAAACCAAACCAAACCAATAAACCAAAACATCCCAAATGATCATATGAACTTGACCCAACCCTTGGTTTGACCCAACTTGACCCAACCTAATCCAATTTGACCTAAATGAGTCAAATTGAGCTAAACTAACCAAATCGAAATTGACTTGAAATTTGGCTAACCCACTTTTGGCTCATTTCAAATCTGCCCCAAATCAAATCCAATGCAAAATGATCATTCTACCCTTGGGTCAAGGGCATCACAAAAATCACCATGTAAGTGGTCATTTCCATTCCTTGACCACTTGGTACTCTCCCAATGGTCCACCTAGGCACCTAGGACATTGCTCAACCTGACCTAATGGGTGATTTGGTTGGCCATGACCCATGGGAGGTGAAATCACCTCAGCCTCTCCATTGGAGCATTTGAAACCCATAGGACACCCACATTTAGCCACCTCCACACCTTCAATGAAGTAAAGCCAACTCACCTCCTCCCTACCACCCATGACTCGAGATGGGACCACTAGAAGCCAAACCCAATCCCACCATATCAAGATGAAGGGGTATACACCCCTCATTTCCACTCAAACACACACAAAAATTATTCCTAGAGCCCTAGCTACCCAAGATGAGCTACTAGAGTCATTCCCTAAGCTCCTAAGCTCATTCTTCGATCAAATAATGCCATTCCCATCCATCTCGAAATAAGACACTCCCATTTTCGACCTAACTTTCCCATTTCTCCATCAAATTCAAATTAACTTCGCATGCACCTTCCCTAGGCATCATCGAGCAAGAACTAATCATCTCCCAAGCTTCCTGAGCATCGGAGGTGGGACTTCGATCAAAGCTAAGCTCTAAATCATCATGGACATCCAAGTAAGGAGGAATTGATCCAATTGCTGCTCAACATAGCTTCATCTCCACTAGATGAAGCTTCCTCCTTTCAAGCCAGTCTTGAGCTCCAAGTATGCTTCCAAAAGATCCTTAGGCAAAAAATGGGTTTGAGATTTTTGAAGAAAACTTGCATCTCATGTGATCTTGACCATTGGATCCCCTCCGATCAATGTCGTGAAGGTGTGGGATCCTTTTGGAGTTGATCTAAGCTCAGGTAAGCTTGGATAAAGTGAGCAATGGTAGAAGAACTCCATTCTCCTCACTCGTGTGATGTTAGATCATGCACTGTCCATTCTGCATGAACAGAATGGACAATCATGATTAAATCTGCTAGATTGATCTGATTTAATCTTAATAAGTGGTGGGATTAATCATAGATCCAATCGATATGAATGGTAGAAAGAGCCACACCGCCATGTAGGTGCTAAGTCGGATAAGTTTTCACCGCACATGTAGAAAATGCACATCGCTACACCAACAGATTAGGCTTTAATTAGGTTTTAATTAATCATTTTAATGCCAAACTTTTAAAAAATCATAAAAATCATAGAGAAATAAAATATGCAAATAAATTTTCAAAGGTATTTTGAGGCAAATTAAATAAAAATGATCTTAATTAATTTTGAATAGTAATTAAAGTTTAATTACAAAATTAATTAACTTAATTACTTCTTAATTACTTGAGCAATTAATCCCAAATTTTGTTTGTTAATTTAATGGGATGACCTCGCCTCCCATGATTTTCTTGGGATTTATTGCTCACTTAATTAGAATATTGACTAATTAAATCTTAACTACTCTTTAAGTTAATAATAATTAATTAATCCCATGAACAATAATAAATTGGTTAATTAATTTTATTAATCATTGTTCAATAGTAAGTGAACTAAGGAATAGGTTGGGACCCCTTTCCAAGTTCATTTCACCTTTTTTAAAATGAAATTAATTAAGATTTAACTAATTAATTAAATCACTTAATCAAATTGAAATCATAATCACATCACCTTAATTAATTAAAAGATCTTTAGGTGTTTAATAACCTGAGTTTAATGAAATTATGGTTAGTCCACATGTGTGGGAAAACCATAAGAGTAATTAAGTCCCTTAATCTAGTTAACTATTAATCATGAGCAATTGCATTAGGCCTTTTATTTCCTAGATCATTGCAAGTTTATTTTCCATGCATATCATGTTGGCTCATAATTATTTAGTTAATTACTTTAAGGTGACATAGGTAAGGGTAATTGATTCATCTAATTGGGGTTCAACTTAATTAACCCATAAAATCAACTTAATTACATTTCCTTAAATTAAATCAAATCACTAAGAATGGGTTTAAAATAACAAGTGATGATTTCTCTCTTTAAATCAAATCAAATCCAAAACTTAATTAATAAAGAAGCTTTGGTTTTTAAATAATCTTATTTGATTTGATTGTCCTTAAGAACTAGTTTGGTTGAATAAATCACATGCTTATATTTGATTATCCTCTTTCCAATCATGTTAAATTTGGTATGTCATTTGAATTCATGCTTCCATCTTTTCAAAATCAAGTAAAATAAAATGGATTTCCTTTATGTAAGCTTGCATGTTTTGATTTAATTTAATATATGCATGGCTATTATCACTATTAAATCCAAATGTATTTTTCAAAAGCTTATAAATGAATAATAATATGTGTTATGATGCTAGTTATAAATACATAAGAAATGCATGTGCTTATAGCTTAAGTGAATGTTGAGTTCTCTTTCCTCTATTCATGTGTTGATTTATATAAGATTGAATGGTAATGGGTATATAGTTTGAACATATTTTAGTTTAGCAAAAGGAGGTCATTTGATTACCTCACTTCTGGTTTAACAATGGCACATTTGATTTCATTCTTATGTATTTCAACATTAGAATTTGGATAGAGCTTTAATTCATATATATAAATGATTCAATCAAAAAAATATAAACAATCTTTGCATTTTTTTCTTTCCCTCATTTATGTATACATCCATGTGTATTGAAAAAAGCAAGTATATAGTCCGACAGAATAATACAGTTAGCCCCAAGGAGGTCATTTGATTACCTCACTTCCCTTGACAATGACATACTTGCCTATATTTTTGTACATGTATGTGTATATGTGATTAGTTAATGAAAATCCCATTTTACATTAAAATTGCATGCATTCATAATTGAGTAAGTGGTTGAATTAATTAGCCATATGATTTGGAGCTTACTATGTTCATGTATACAAATTTACATATGTTTCAATGCAAATGGGTATATAGTCTAGACGAGAATACGAGATTTTAGCTAGCCTAAGGAGGTCATTTTGATTACTCACTTCATTGGTTTAACAATGGCACATGCCCATTTAATTTCATTCCTTTTGTATAAGAATTTGGATAAAGTTTTAAATTAATATGGTTAAATAATTCAATCAAATAAAATATAAATTCTAAACATACACATACATTCATCATTTAAGTGTGCTAAAATATGTTGCATGTATAGATACATTTAGGATTAAATCATATGCATGTTACATGTGATGTAAAGGAATGATTTAATATATGTCATGTGGTAGTAATTCAATTAAATTAATCTTAAGATGCTTTTCATTTTGAATAGGATTATTTAAAGTGAACCTAAACTTAGGATTAATTAAATCATTTAATAAGCCATTCACTAAAGAGAACTAAATCAAATTAATATACTTTAGAAAGTGACTTAAGGTAGGGACGAAAGAGGGAAATCCTTTTTTCCTCTCTTTATAACACTTAGTTGCTAAGTGTAATCAAATGAAACAAAAGTAAACACAAATTAAAATTCTCAAATAAATTAAACTACTTCAAGTGAAATTAACCTTTCATGTTAAATTGAACCCTTCTACGCTTAGAAAATACAACACTAATGCCAAGACAAGACTTACACAAGCCTTAATACATACATTAGAATTAAGTTACCACTTCTAGCTCTAAGTTAGGATGGTGTATGATGTGATGTATATTTTGTTTTATGATGTATTATTTTAGATTGGATGTTAGGGTGTATGCTTCATACATAGGATGATAGGCCAATATTAGCTTAATCGTGTTTTTTAGGGTATTATGCTTAAGTGATGCATAAAAATAAATGTGAATGCTCTTTTGAGTTGCTTAAATCCTTAAGCAAAATCTAAGTTAGATAGTGGGTTTAGTTACATGTGTGTAGAGTGCTAAGTTCAAATTATAAATACAATTGCTTGGGATTATATGTATATTTAGCTAACCTCTATTTTGGTGTAGTTAGATTTACTTTTCCCACATAAATGTAATTTTTGTAATAGTAATTAGATTAGTGCTATGGGGATTAGATGAGCAGGGCAAGGCTTTGTCCTGGGTGCGGATGCCTTTGAAGCAAGCACCATCCAAATCAAAGAAAGAACCAAATCAATTGGAGATATGAAGAAAGAAGACCCCAATAGCATTTAATACAATTATAATATTCTTCTTTCATATTCCAAGTTATATAAGGTAGAGCTCGGCTACCCATCTTTTCTCTCTTCAGGTTGTATGATGCTACCCGACCACACCAGCATTTTTATTATTTTATGATAGTTTATATAATTATTTGATGTTATGTTTACATTGTGCATTAGGATGGCATTCTTTTCATAGTTTCTTAAATGATTGAAGCTTTAATGTGTGGCTTGGATATGATTAGGCTCTTAGGATAAAATAACTTTTCTACCCAACTAATCACTCATAACTAAATTTTAAATAACTCATAACCTCATAAAAGCCTAAGACATAAATAAGATAATTAAAAGACTTAACAATCCTTAGCTATATGGTTGTATGTTTCACATCATGCATGCATATTCTTTTCTCTCTGAACATGAAGGATCTCCATCCTTGCACGATAAAGGAATGATTGACCTCTGAGGGCATCCCTTGTGGTGGAAAACACCATCTTCTAGCTTATTTGACCCATAACCTATTTCATCATGCATTTAGGAATAAGAAATCCTAAAGCCTCTATCAAAATGATGTGTCTAAAATGAAATAAAATTTGAAAATATTTTGCATCTATAGATTAAGTTATATGCTCACACCACTCATGCTCTAGTCTCTTAGAGTGTGTTTAGGACTTTAGTCTCTTTCTAATTAAATAACTCTAGCTATCTTGCAATTCATAAGATCAGACTACATGGTTTTAAAATCATAGGAGAGTTAGTTGGTGGCACTGGTGGTTATAAGTCCAAAATTTAGACAATTTATTCTCTGACTTATGTCCACTTTTTGCTTAGATTTAGGTTGTGCATTAGCTCTTACTAAAGCTCCCTAGATTTAAGATATGATGTAGTTATTTCTTTTAGGCTATGAGCATAAATCCTCACCTCTTAGGCATTCCCACAACCTTATGTTGGTGGATTATAAGCCTAGTAATTTAATTAAATTTCAACTCAAAACATATAAATCTCCTCAACTTCAAAATTATAAATCCCAACCATAAGATAGATTAGAATGCTCACTAGGCTTCTAGTATCATGAGCATTTCCTACTTATTTCATTTGGATTCCAAAATAAGTCTTTTCCTTGAACTTTCCCAATTGATTTTCCAAATACAACCCTTTGATAGTCTAACCTTGAAATTTTGGATGAAAATTGTCTACTTTAATCGAGAGTATTCTTATTTTCATTTCCTAAGAAGTAATTAACTATGGCCTCCATAGGGAACTTAGTTTAATATAAACCCTACTTTATTCATTCATGTAAAGTAGGGGAAAATATCTTACATTCAAGACCCATCATGCCTTAGAGTCCTTATTATTAGGTCCATTGTAGGGTGATGCCTCTATCTTTCCAGATAGTACATCATACCTCAATGTTGTACCCAATCACAAAAAAAAACTCCCCTATGATCCCCCCCCCCTCATACATCCAAAATAAACACCACAAGGCCCTCTAACCTTGTTCATTGAATCTTTCTAACATCATCCTTTCTTTTGGAGTTTGGAGATGTCGATCCTCAAGTAGGCAAGGGTTCTTAGACTCATAATGTTGACTGATACACCTGGAACTCTGGATAGCTTGTATCTGCCAAAATCCATTGTAATATAAAGAGGCAGTTGTGCCTGGTCATCCCTAGGAGTAAGTTTTCATCGCTAAATGTAACTCCTAAGATGTCGTTTGAGTGGAAAGCCTCCTCTTTAATAGCGGTCAACTAAGCTAAGCATATCTCTAGATCAAGTAAGGCGTTGATTGGGGATTCCCTCATCTCTTTGGATAAGGCAAGGGCATCATATGCTTAACTTCTGGAAACTTTCTAAGGTGAGCGATATTGTAATCAACTCTAGCTTGGTCCTCCACAAGCATATCCATGGGTGGAGTATCTATGTGGAGGGCTATCTACTCACTAGAACCAATGACTTGCTTACCTTATAGGTGCTACCCTAGAGGTAGAACTTTGCCACTGTGTAGATTGACTTCAGTGACTTCTTGGAATGATGAGCTTGTGGAAAGTTCTACCTTATCATTGGGCATACATACAACTTTTCCTATGGGATCCTCAAAGTCACTGACTCCAAGTCAATCTCAAGAGGTGAACTTATTGATTCAAAGAAGGATAGTCCAACTCTAAATCGAAGGAAAGAATCAAAACTACTAGAGCTATTATTTTCATTTAGCTTAGAGCATTCAATAGAATAAAATTAAGAGCATCAAGTAGATAAATATATAAGTAGAATCAACTTTCTTCATTAATTTTTTTTTTGGGTGGAGGTACATAATATAAATCAAGTAAAGCAAGTGTAAGGGATTGCCTTATCCACAAGATACAATGCTCCAAGATAAGAGGAGCTAGCGAAGGTGGTAAATGAATGGTGGAGGGAGTACACTCGAGTGGGCTACTGACTATCCAAAGTATGGTGTGTTGCCATGTGGGCTATCATCACCCTCCTGAGTTGTCCTTTGCAACTAGCAAACCTTCTTTGGTGTTGGAGGTTTGAGCTATTTTAGCATCGCAAGGAAAGCTTCTTGATCTTAGAAATGATATTATTAGAGATTTGGGATGGGGAGATATCCTAACCTTCTTTGGTCTTAAGATGATCAAAGTATCCCCAAGGATTACTCTAAGAAGGATGGTTGTTCTAATAAGTATTCCTTAGGGATAACTATGGATCCCAACTTGTACAAAGACTCAAGCTAGTCTTTAAAAGTGATACAATCATCTAAGACATGGCCTAAGATGTGGTAGGGCAATAGCTAGATCATTGCTCACCACCTCCTCTGGCCCCTTAGGCTCTGGTAACTGAAAGTCAAGTTTCTTTAAGAGATTCTTAAAGATTTTTCTAACTATCTCCTCTTGAATGAATATGGCTTATTCAATATATTGTCAAGAAAAGTAGCTACTCAAATGGATATGAATACCACCGCTGGGTAGCACGAGGTGGTGGAAATGGTCATTGTGGTGGGCATGGCATGATGATGGCCAAGGTGGTGGAAGAGGAGGTGGTAAATGTTGAGCTGTAATCTCATATAAACTCTTCCTCCTCCCACTATCCACTATCCTTCTTCTCAAACACCTTCTTTTGGGCCTAGATGATTGGTCGAGAAAGGGCAACTGTTTGGCTTCCTCTTGTATTAGCAGCCTTGTTGATTAATTTCTCAAATGTTTGGTAAACCCTTAAGCATGAAATTAGGGCCATAGATATTCTTGAGAAGAATCTAAATGGCATGCTATTTGGATATCTATGGTTCACATTTCATGCTCAGGTTGTGCCACTTGAGAATGTAATCAACAAGGGACTCATTGAGTTTTGTTTCTCTTCAATGAGGTCACTTACACCCCTCTGAGCTCAGAAACTTCTTGATGAAGAGGTGCTCCAACTCAATAAAAGTCTTCACCAAATTATTTGGTGTCCAATCAAATGAAACAAGTGACGCTAATGAAAAGGGAAGAGGAGTGCATTGCTACCATCAAGTTGCAACATCTAAAGTGTGCAATGTGTTATCGTGGTTCCCACTACCATCAAAGAACTTGAAGGATGGTGGCACAAACCTAAATAAAATAGAAACTAAATAAAACCTAAACCTAAAACTAAACCAAAAAAATAAATAAAAAATAAAACCTAAACCCTAAACTAAAAAAAAACCTAAACCTAAAATAAACAAAATAAAATAAACATAAACCTAAACTAAAATAAATAAAACCTAAACCTAAACCTAAAATAAACTAAACCAAAACCCTAACCTAAATAAAATAAAATAAACTAAAAATAAACCTAAACTAAAAATAAACCAAAATTAAATACCTAAAACCTAAACCTAAAAAAATAAAATGAAAACCTAAACCTAAAACTAAAAATAGAAAATAAAACCTAAACCTATAAAATAAAATAAAAATAAAAATAAACTAAAAAATAAACATAAACCTAAACCTAAACCAAAAAATAAACTAAAATAAAAAACCTAAACTAAACTAAATAAAAAAAAAAAAATAAACTTAAAAAAATAAAAAAATAAAATAAACTAAAAAAAATAAAAAAATAAACTAACTAAAGCTAAACTTATGAGTTTACTAAATTAAAGAAAAAAACTAAACCCAAAACCCTAAATCCTAAACTATAAACCATAACCCTAAACCATAAAACTAACCTTAAACCCTAAACCTAAACTAAACCCTAAACCCTAAAAAACCTTAAACCCTAAACCTAAACTAACTTAAACCCTAAACCCTAACCAACCAAACCCTAAACCCAAACCTAAACCCTAAACCTAACTATAAACCCTAAATCTAAACCTAAACTAACCCTAAACTAAACCCTAAATCTAAACCCTAAATCCTAAACTAAACCAAAACCCTAAACTATAAGCCTAAACCCTAAACTCCTAAACCTAAACCTAAAACCCTAAACCCTAAACTAAAAGAAAATCCATTCGTTTGAGCATCTTCTCTCTTTTCCATTTTTTTGGTGCTCTGGTGAATTTTGTTTCCCCTGTGGAGGCGTACCCTCTATGGCATTTTTGTGGTAATTTGTGCTGTTGCTTCCATTTTGGCGAGTTTGATAACCATTCAACTTCTCTATCATGACTTGTTGATCATGGTTGATTTCTACTTCCTCATGGGAAAATCCTAATAACTGTCGCTCCCGCTAATGTCTTTTGGGGGTTTCGCTTAAATCCATCACTGGCTTCAAAATCATTTGAGGATGTTCTTGCTAGTAAGCCTAATTGTGTTGGTGAGTCTCTTGAGCTTATTTTGACTTCCTTCTAGGGTTTACCCATGATAATGTGTTCTGATTCAATTATGGAAAGGCTTACAAAGCCTTTTGAATTTATGTTGGTGGGTAAATTTGCTTTGTGTTGTCCTACATTGGAGAATATTCGATCTTTCTTCCATAGCTTCAAAATCTCTAGAATTTTTTTCATCAGATTGATCGATTCCCATCATGTATTAATCTAGCTTTCCAACAATTTGGATTACTCTCATGTTTTTTCTCATTGCTCATATTTTGTTTTAATTGTCAGATGAGATTGTTGAAATGGATGCCTCTTTTTGATATTTAGAGGAATCTCCTATTGTTTAGTTTGGATCTCCTTCTTGAGTGTCCATTTCATTAATCATGAATTTTTATTTTATGTGGGTGTTTTGTCCCTCTTCAAGTTGATCAAGAGATTGCTTCTAATACTTCCCTATGCTGATTCTAGTGAGTTGGATATAACTAAAAAATTTCTAAGGAAATTTGGCTAGATCAGAGAAATATGGATATTTACAAAAGTGGAATTTGAGAATTTTTTAATTTTTTGTTCCCATGATAAAATTCATGTAATGGGTTTTCTGATTATTTTTTGGTTCACCCTCACCTTAGGAAACCAAAATTGGTTAATAATAATTTGGATCCCAACCTTAAGGTGCCATCAATTAAAGCATAAAATTTTTCTCCTATGGACATTTCTTTACTTGAAACTGAGGGACATTGTCTTGATCCACCCACTGTTCCTGTGGAGAATGTTACAGTTCTTAAGCCTGAATAGTTTTTGGATGTTAGTCATGTTAATAAGGATGCCTTACCCTTCAATGATTCTATATAGTTGAATGCCCCATATATTGGTAATAATATGGCTAATAATATGTTTTGAAACTTATGGATGATGATTCTCTCAAATGATTCACTCGCTTCTATTCCACCATTAATTGATGAGAATGTGATCCTAGATGAGGGTTTGAATGGTGAGCAAACTAATGAAAAGGCTTCTAAATTTGACTTGGGCACTTGTGCTTTAAATGACTCTAATCCCTTTCCTTCCTCCTCTTCTAATGTTGAATTGATTTCTATTTTGACATTTCAACCTAATACTGATTTCGAAGAGGTGAAGTGGCTTGAAATGATGCTTTAAATGTGCAAATTTCCTCCAAAAATAACCCTAAACAATCTCTTGATGGTGATGTAGTGGATATGAATAATAAGTTCCAAACTATTTTAGAAAGAAAAATAGAATTCATAAAACCAAACTTCCTAATTTTGTAGATTTACTAGATCTGGCTCTTCTACCTAAAAATAAATGGTTTCTTTCTTAATTTAGAATGTGAGAGGGATTGGTACCCTCTATGTTAGAAATAGAATTAGAAACTTAGTTCATACTCATAACATTTTCTTCTTGGCTATCTTGGAACCGTTTATTCTTCCTTCTAACATTTCTTATGTTGCTAGAATGATTGTCTTTAGCATTTTTTTTGCTAACTCTAGCAATAAAATTTTGATTTTTTGGAATAGTCTTTATGTTTTGTAGATTTTAGATGATTTATCCCAAGTTGTGAATGTTAAGATTACTTATGATAATTTTAGTTATTTTGGTTCCTTTGTTTATGCTTCTTGTAATAGAAATGGTAGATGCATTCTTTGGGAGAAACTTATTAGTTTTCTTCTTCTTGATGCTCCTTGGTTTGTGGGTGGAGATTTTAATACTATCTTTTCTTCCTCAAAGTGTGTTGGTGGAAATACTCCTAACTTATTTTCTATGGAATATTTTAATAACATGATCCTTAAATGTCATCTTACCACATTGGCTTTACCGGGTCCCAATTTACATGGAATAATTATAGATATGGCAAAGGCTTGATATGGTTCTTTTAATCATCCATGGATTAATCTTTTCCCTATTACTTTGTGGAGCACTTAAGCGAACCCTATGCCATTCTCCTTGCTTATTAATGTTAATTTTAATGCTAACAAATCCTTCTCCCTATCCCTTTTTTTCCAAAATATGTGGCTTATGGATGATAGATATTTCAAGTGTTGTTAGTAACCTAGCTCCATCGATGACTCTATTTTGGGATGAAGAGATTGGTTCAAATTAAAAGACTTAAACAATGCCTTTCTTGGTGGAATAAACACTATTTTAAGAATCTTTTATTAATAAAGAGAATGAGGTGATCGCTTTGGAAGATATTGTTAATGATCCTTCTAAAATTCGATGTTGGCTCACAAAAGATAGGTTGACATGTTTTCAAGATATGGAGGAGACTTATTGGCAAAAAAAAGCTTCTATGAAATGGATCTGATGAGATCACAATACCAAATATTTCCATGCCATGGTTAAAAGAAAAAGCTATAAACCATATTCATAAATTAAAATTAATGATGGAGTTTGTGTTTTGATAAAAGGAGCTTGAGTCTACTATTTTTTATAAAGAGCTTCAATAAAAATGTTGCTTATGAAGATATTTCATGGTTAAGTTATTCCTAATCTTATTTTGGATGAGGATAACAATATGCTTTCTTTCTTACCTTCTAAGACCAAAATTTTGATATTTTGTAGAGTATGAATAAAGACTGTGGTCACTCGATGGTTATACCTTTTTTTTTCCAAAAAATGTTGGATTGTTAAAAGAGGACCTAATTAAAGTAGTTCTTGATTTTTTAAGGGTAGTATGCTTCCCAAATATTTTCTAGCACCTCCATTATTTTAATTCCTAAAAAAGACAATCCTAAGTTTGGAGTGATTTTAGTGATTATTTTCTCCTTTTTTTAATAAACTTATCTCTAAGATTTTGGCTAAAAGATTGAGCATCTTGCTTCTAAAATTATCTCCCCAATCAAAATAATTTTTGTTAAAGGGAGATCCATTTCTGATAATGTTCTTTAGCTCAAGAGATGATCCATCATTTGAATGCCAAAGTTCATAGTGGAAACCTACTTTTTGAGCTTGACATTTCCAAAGCCTACAATAATACTGGTTGGGTTTTCCTATATAATGTTTTTTCTTTATTTGAGTTCTCTAATCAATTTATTACTTTAATTAAGAATTGGATTGAGCATTCTTGGTTTTCTATGCTTCTTAATGGTGAAGTGCATGGTTTTTTCTCCTATTCTCATGGGCTAAGGCAAGGTGACCCTCTTTCTCCTACTCTTTTCATTATTATTGTGGAATATCTTTCTAGATGTCTTGAGCATATTTTTGGTTGAATGCCTAACATGTTCTATAGAACCATTGGTGGGTTTTCGATTTCTCACCTTAGTTTTGTTGATGATTTCATTATAATTTGCAATGCCTCCACTCATTACATTAAAAAATTATGTAAGTTCTTAATTCATTTTGGTAGGGAGAGTGGCTTGAATATCAATCTTGATAAAAGTTTTTTTATTACTAGCTCTTCTATCTCATTATCTAAGATCAATGTTTAAATATTAGTTTCTTTCATCAAAATCTCCTTATCAAGTATCTGGGGACTCCCTTATATAGAGGCACAAAAAGATCTTCTTTATTTGATGAAGTTATTCAAAAAATAAATAAGAAAACCTCTTCTTGGAAATTTCATTTACTCTTTTTTGGTACTAGACTTATCCTGATCAAAAGTACCCTTTTTCAATGTATCTCTTGTCTACTATTGTCCGTACCCATTATATTATTAAAAGGATTAATAGACTTTTTAATAAAAATTTTTTGGGATCTAATACATCTACCAAAAGATTACATTAGGCTAGTTGGCATAACTATTGTGGTACTAAAAATGACGGTGGCTTGGGTTGCAAAACCTTAGAGGATTCTATTAATTATTTTTCCTATAAAATGTGGTGGAACTTTAGAAATAAAGATAGTTACTGGTCAAAGTTTATGCATGCTAAATATTGTCAGGGAAAACACCCCCTCATTAGTGCTTTCAAATCTAGGGATTCTCCTATTTGGAGAAGACTTTGTAGTATCAAATGGAGTGAGAATTTAATTTCTTGGGGTATCAATTCGTTCCTCATTTTTTTTAGCAAGACATTGGTCAGCTCTATTGATTCCCTTCTCAATACTCATTCCACTGGTGCTTAAGGTTCATCGCTAATTAATAATAATAATTGGGATGTGGCTCAATTGAATAACCTTGTCCCTAATGTGATCATCAAGAAAAATCCTTAAAATTTTCCCTCACCCTAATGAACCCCACCAAATTCTTTTCAAAATTTCTTCTTGAGATTTTATTTTTTAAGGATGTGTGGCATTTTATCGATTTAAATATCAAGAGTCCTTGGTTTTTACTAAAATCTAGAATAATAGTATCCCTATTTTGTTCTCGATCTTAACTTGGCACATTCTTAAGCATTATATCCTTGTGGATGCTAAACTTTTGAAAAAAGGTTTCCAACTCCCCTCTAAATGTCACTTTTGCTATCACATTGAAAGTGTGGATCATGTTTCTATGAATGGCCCTATTGCTGCTAGAATGTGGAACCGGTATGATAATATTTTTAATTCTTTCCACTTTAATGGTTCATTTTTATTATGCAACTCCTTGAAGCATGATTCTCTCATACTTCTAAGGGTCATGTTAAAATTGTATTAGCTATTACTATTCTTTGGTATATTTGGATGGATAGAAATGATGCAAAGCACTAATATTCTTATGAATTATAATCATCATTGCTAGATCCAAATATAAAATTTTGTCTCTTTTCAAATCCAATCTTTACTCACTAATTTTAAAGGGTACAAGTTTGGCCTTGAAATTTGGATTAACCTTCCTCCTTGTAATGTCTCTCCTACCCAAAAAATTATATATTGGATTAAACCTAATTATCATTACATTAAGGTTAACAATGATGGCTCGTTCTAATGGTTATTATGGTTGTGGTGGAATTTTGAGAGATCATGGCAAGGGTTATTTTTTTTGCTGTCCCTTTAGAGCCTTATCTATTTTATTTTGCTAAGAACTTAAAGGCATTCATCATGGCATTTCCATTTGTTTACAATAAGGTTTCTATAAGATTTGGTTTGAAGTTGATGTTCTCCTTCTTTAGATTTACTTAAATCTAATTCCCATGGTAATGAAGTGTTTTATTTGCTTAATCATACTAGGAGTCTTCTTGCTAACCTAGATTTTAAATTTCTATATTTATAGGAAAGGGCAATTCTTGTGCTAATTTTCTTGCTAATTTCGGGGCCAAGTCTTCTTGTATGCAATTATTTTCTAATTATGTCATACTTTTCCTTTTACGGGGTCTTGTGAATCTAGATAAAATTGGATTTTCTTACCTTAGAGGCTTTTAGATTTTCCTTCCTCCATTGGGGCTTTGGATTCCTCTATGGTGGTGTTTTTCTTAATGGTTAATTTCTTGGTTTGGTCTTGAGTTTTCAGTTCACCTAAATCTATTTTTATCGTCTAGTTTGAGTTCTTCCTATCTTTTGGATTGATTAGGCTTATTTTTTCTTTTTGTGGCTTTCTAGTGTAGTTTTTGGTTTCTGGTTTGTTTTCTATCCCACCCTGGTGGATGTGTTTGCAGTAAGTAGAAGCTGTTGGGTTTTCTTGTCTTCTAGTTGGTGTGGTTCTCTTTATTGGTTGGATCTCTCTACAACCTAGTTTGTTTGTCTTAGACTTTTTGGTTGGCTGGTTTTTCCCTTGTGGTGTTATCTAGATGTGGGGTGTTTCCCTTCCTGGGTGTTGGTCACTTTGGATTTGTTACCTACTTTGGTTCTAGCTATCTTTTCTGGTGGTCATTTTTTTGAGTTTTTTTAGAATGGTTGTTCAGTGGCTAGATGACCTGTCACCTAGTTATTTACTGATTAGGGTGGTTATTCCTAGTGCTTTTGGTTGTCCATTATCTCATGAGTTTCACCCTTCTGACCTACCCTTATCTTTTAGGGTTTTTGCTATGCTATATGGTGTGTGGGTTTCTTGGTTGTGGTTTGATAATTGGATTGTGGCTTTTGACAACTGTGTTTATATGGTTATTGCTCCTGCTGCTAAGAGGGGCTGGGTGTCCTTGAGGGCTGTTTGTTGCTTTATTGTAGCTTGGAGAACTATTTTTCTGTCACTCTTTACCCTTACTTTGTTTTTGTTCTGGATGAGTTTGAGGATGGATGTAACTGTTATATCTTCTTGAATATGGGTTTGTCCTCCCCATTACTAAGGTTTTGGTTTTGGTTTTTTATTACGAGGTGGTACTTGGTGGGCTATTTTTTGGCCTTGGGTAATGGTTTCTATTGGGTTTCTATTTTACTCTATTTTTGGATTGTATTTGGTATCTTTGCATTTTCTATCATTGGCTGCTATCTTTATCTTTGTGGACTTTATGGTATCTTCCTTCTTGATTGGATTGGATTGGGTTAAAGAGGAGTATAATTTTCCTTTTTGACTATGGTGATCTTTCTATCATTTTCTTCTAGTTCTTCTTTGGGCTTTTCCATTGGGTTGTGGTGAACCTCTCCCCTTTCTTGTTTGGATGGTTGCTTTTGCTGCCTAACCCTCTTTTATTAGTTCTTATTAGATTGGGTATTATTTCTTTGGGCTCTTTTGCATGTCCTTTTAATGGGGGATCCTACCACCTATGTGTTTTCATTTGCTTTTGTCTTGTCTCTATTTAGTGCTTTTTCTCATATTCTGATATTTGTTCTTAATGATTTTGTTAGCCATTCTTAATGGTGGCTTTGGTGGTGCTCCCTGTGCAGTGCTATCCGATGGTTTACCTCCTTATTTATTATACTAAACTTAATATCTCGAGTCTTTGGGTGTTTGGAGGTTATATTTGTTGTTTGAAGTTTTATGCGTTAGGTGATCATCATCCTTGGATAAGATGCTACAAGAGGTATCTTGGCAATGATGGCCTTGATGTTTCCCACTCTTTCATCTTTTGTGGTAGCTATATGTAATTGTAACCCTTCACACAGTTTGGATGCTTTCATATAGTGTTGCTCCTTGAAGATTATAAGCGAGGAGCCTTTTCTTTATCTTATTCCTTTTATCTACTCTTACTCTTTATGCTTGATTAATTATTTGATTATCTATACTCATCCCTTTAAAAGCTTGTTGCAGATCTTTTTTACAGGTTGGGAGACTATTGATGGTGGATCGTGCTGGTTTCAAAAGGAGCCCAGGAAGTTTGTTGTTGCTTACATGGAATTTTTTTGTGGATTACTGTTTCTATTTTCCTTTGCTTGCTTTCTGTAACTATTGTATTAGTTAAGGGGCTTATCTCTTTAGGACTTTTAGTAGCTCTTTGAGCATTAGCTTAGAGATTTTCCCCTCTAAGGACTTTGTACCTTTTCTTTGTGGCAATAAAATTTCCCTAATTTCCTTAAAAACAAACCCTAAACCCTAAACCATAAACCCTAAACCCTAAACCATAAACCCAAACCATAAACCCTAAAACACCACTAAACTAAACCCAACCCTAAACCCTAAACCCCAAACCCTCACCCTACTAAACCTAAACCTAAACCCTCCAAAATAACCTAAAACCTAAAACTAAATAAAACTTAAAAAAATAAATAAAATAAACTAAATAAATAAAATAATAATAAAATAAAACTAAAACCTAAATCTAAACCTAAAAAAATAAAAATAAAAAATAAATAAATAAAAAATAAATAAAAACCTAAAAAAACTAAAATAAAAAAACTTAAAATAAAACCTAAATAAAATAAAAACTAAATGTAAAGTAAAAATAAAATAAAATTAAAATAAAATAAAAAAAAAACAAAATAAAAATCGAAACCAAAAAAATAAACCTAAAAATAAAACCTAAAAATAAATTAAAAAATAAAACCTAAACCCAAAACTAAAAAAAATCTAAACTTAAAATAAAAAAATAATAAAACCAAAACTAAAATAAATAAAACATAAACCTAAACCTAAAATAAACTAAACCTAAACCCTAAACTAAATAGAAAATAAACTAAAATAAACATAAATCTAAAATGAAAATAATACCTAAAAATAAAACCAAAATAAAAAAAAACCTAAACATAAAAAAAATAAAATAAAACCTACATAAACCTAAAATAGAAAATATAGCTAAACCTTAAAATAAACCTAAACTAAACCAAAACTAAAAATAAACTAAAATAAACTTAAAATAAATAAAATAAACTAAATAAAATAAAATAAATAAATAAAATAAAATAAAAATAGAATAAATAAAAAATAAACTAAAATAAAATAAATAAACATGACTACTTGGTTTACTTAATTTAAAATTTAAAATAAAATAAAAAAATATAAATAAATAAAATCCTACCTAAACCCTAAATGTTAAAACACAAACCTAACCTAAACCCTAAAGGACCCTAACTGACCCTAAAAAATCTACTGACCCAACCAAACCCTAAACTTCAACTGACCCTAAACCCTAAATCCTAAACCTCACCTACCAAAAACCTAAAATTTAAACTAAAATAAAATAAATAAAAAACCAAAACAAAAAATAAAAATAAAATATAAATAAAAACTTACCTAAAAAAAAATAAAATTAAAATAAAACTATACAAAATAAATAAATAAAACCTAAACTAAATTAAAAAACCTAAATAAAATAAAAATAAAGCTAAAATAAAAAATAAAATAACCTAAAATAAAATAAAATAAAATTAAATAAAAAAAACTTAAAAAAAAAAATAAAAATAAAATAAAAAAAAAAAAACTAAACTAAAAAAATAAACTTAAATAAAAAATACATTAAACCTAAACTACTAAAGAAACTAAACTAAAATAAATAAAACCTAAACCTAAACCTAAAAATAAACTATAAATAAATAAAATGAACTAAAATAAACCTAAACTAAAAAAAAATAAAACCAAAATAAACCTAAAATAAATCGTAAAACCTAAACTAAAAAAATAAAATAAAAACCTAAACATAAAATAAAAATAAACCTAAAAATAATAAAAAAATAAACTAAACTAAAAATAAACTAAACTAAACTAAAATAAACTAAAATAAGTACATAAATAAAATAAAATAAACTAAATAAAATAAAATAAACCTAAATCAAAATCAAATTAAAAATATAAAATAAATAATAATTAAACTAAATTAATTTAAACCAATAATTAAAATAATAAAAAAACCACTACCCTAAACTAAACCTAACCCCAAACCTAACCTGACTCTGACCCTAAACCATACCCTAAACCACAAACCCTGATCCAAATCTGAACCTAAACCCTAAATCCTCCTTGGACACTGTAAGCCTAACCCTGACCTAAATAGGACTGAAAACAATCTAAACTAAATAAAAAACATAAAATATAAAACTAAACCTAAAATAAAAGTAAAAATAAACCTAAATAAAAATAAATAATAAAATAAACTAAAATATAAAAAAAAATAAATAAAACCTAAATATATGGTTTGCTTAATTTAAATAAAAAATAAAAATTAAAATAATAAAATAAAACCCCCTAAAAAACTCCTGAGCCACTCTACCCTACCATACCCTAAACCCTGGGCCTCCCTACCTACCTAAACCCCAGGCCACTAAACCTAAACCAACTACTACCACAACCCTAAACCCCAAACCCAAAACACAGACCTAAAAAACTGACTAAATAAAATCTAAATAAAATAAATAAAAACCTAAACCTAAATAGATAAGATAAAATAAAACTAAACCTAAACCTAAACCTACTACATCTAAATAATAATATAAATAAAACTAAAATAAAATAAATTAATAAAATCCTAAATACTAAATAAAATAAACATAATAAACCTAAATAAAATAAAATTAATAAATAAAATAAATAAAATAAAATAAACTAAAATAAACTAAAAAAAATAAACCTAAAATAATAAAAAACCTAAACTAAAATAAACAAATAAAATAAACTAAACACTAAATAAACTAAACTAAAATAAATAAAACCTAACCTTAACCTAAATAAACTAAACCTAAAATAAATAAATAAATAAATAAAATAAACCTAAACCTAAACTAAAAATAATGCATAAAAAAACTAAAATAAAACTAACTAAACCTAAAAATAAAATAAAACCTAAACTGACCTAAAAAATAAATAAAACTAAACCTAAAATAAAATAAAATAAACTAAACAAAAAAATAAACTAAACTAAACTAGAAAATAAACTTAATTAAACCTAAAAATAAAATAATAAAACTAAATAAAAAACAAACCTAAAAACTAAAACTAGACTAATAAATAAAACCTAAAATAAAATAAATAAAAACCTAAACTTAAATAATATAAAAATAAAATAAAATAAAAACCTAAACCTAAACTTAAACTTAGAAATAAAATAAAATAAATTAATATAAATAAACTAAAATAAAATATATAATAACCTAAACTAAACTAAAAAAGTAAAATAAACCTAAGAATAAAAAACTTAAATAAAATAAAAACTAAATGTCAAATAAAAAAAATTAAATTTAAAATTAACCTAAAATAAAATAAAATAAAAACTAAACCTAAAAAATAAAGTTAAAAATAAAACCTATAAATAAATAAATAATAAACCTAAACTAAAAAAAAAAAATAAAATAAAATAAAATAAATCAAATAAACTTAAACCTAAACTAAAATAAAATAAAACTAAACTAAATAAAACCTAAATGTAAACCTAAAATAAACTAAACCTAACCAAACTAAATAAAATAAAATAAACTAAAAAATAAACCTCACTTAAAAAGAAATAAAACCTAAAATAAAAAATAAAACCTAAAACCTAAACCTAAAATAAAATAAAATAAAACCTAAACTCAACCTAAAAAAATAAAACCTAAAATAAACTAAAATAAATAATAAACCAAAATAAATAAACTAAAAATAATATATAAATAAATAAATAAATAAAAAACTTAAATAACTAAATAAATAACTAAAAATCCTAAACTATAACCTACCATATAACTAACTAACTAAACTAAACCCTAATGACCACTAAATGAACTAAACCCCAACTAAAACTAAACTATCTAAATCCTAATAAAAAACCCAAAAATAAAAAAATAAAATAAAATAAAGATAAAACCTAAAAACCTAAAATAACATTAAATAAAATAATAAAAATAAATACCCTAAATAACCATAACCTAACTATAAACCTTAAAAACTTAAACCTAAATATAACCCCACCCAATAAATAATAAAATAAATTAAAAAATAAACTAAAAATAAATAAAACTAAAATAACCTTGATAACATCATAACAAGATAAAATAAGAATAATCAAAATGGAAATAAATACGAAATATGGAAAAATAAACTGGTAAAAAAAATGGATATGATGGTGGATCCTAACTAAAATACGAATAAATTAAAATAAATCCAAATGGAAGTGTGTCTTTATAGTAGAATAGTTCTAAATCATGGTTTTGGATTTACTCTATCCTCTCATTTTTTATATATGTCATCTAAAAACTAGGTGTGCTAATTGATTGATGAAATCAAAAACAAGAAAGGTTGAATATAAATTTGTTCTCACTAAAAAACAAAATAAACTAAAAACTTACTGGACCTAATAACCCCATAAAAAAAACCAAACCACCATACCATAAACTAAAAACCTAATACCTAAACCTAAACCCTAAACCCTATAAAAACCCTAAAACTATAAACCCAACTATAAAATACTAAAAATAAAATAAATAAAATATAAACCAAATAAAATAAAATAAAATAAAATAAAAAAAAAACCTAAACTAAACTAAACCTAAAAAAAATAAATAAAATAAAATAAATAAAATAAAAATAAATAAAATGTAAAACTAAAATAAATCTAAATAATAATAACTAAAAATAAATAAACCTAAAATAAATAAAAAATAAAATAAAAGCTAAATAAAACTAAACCTAAAAATAAACCTAAAAAAAAGAAAAAAAAAAAATAAAAATTAAACAAACTAATAAAATATAAAATAAACCTAAATTAGATAAACTAAACTAAAATAAATAAAGCCTAAACTAAACTAACCTAAATCTAAACCTAAACCATAAATAAAATAAAATAAACTAAAAGTAAACCTAAACCTAAACTAAAAAGTAAAACCTAAAACCTAAACATAAAAAATTAAATTAAAATGTAAACTTAAAAAATAAAATAAAAATAAAACTAAACTAAAAAAAAAAATAAAATAAACCTAAACCTAAAAAATAAACTTAAATGAAAAACCAAAACAAAAAAAATAAACCTAAAATAAATAAACTAAACTAAATAAAATTAAAATAAACTAAAATAAAAAAAATGAACTAAACTAAAATAGAAATGAAATAAAATAAATAAACAAAATAAACCTAAACCTATGAGTTTACATAATTTTAAAAAAATAAAAATAAAACTAAAAGACACCATAAACAAACCCCAAAACTAAAATCTGAACCCTAAACCTAAACCTAACCTAAACCAAAACCCAAAACTAAATACAAACCTAAAACCACCCAAAATCTAAAACCACAACCTAAACTAAACAGACTAAATGATTTAAAAATAAAATAAATAAAAACTTAAACCTAAATAAAATAAAACCTAAACTAAAACCTAAAACTTAAACTAAACTAAACCTAAACTAACATAAACATAAAAAAATAAAATAAATAAAAATAAAACTAAATTAAAAATAAAATAAATAAAAACTAAACTAAACAAAATTAAAATAAACCTAAAATAAAAAAATGTTTAAAAAAATTAAAATAAAACATAAAATAAAATAAAATAAACCAAAATAAAATAAACCAAAATAAAATAAAATAAAAATAAATTAAAACCTAAACTTAAAAAAAATAAACATAAAAAAATAGAACATAAAATAAATAAAAAATAAAACCTCAAACAAACTAAAAATAGAAATGTAAACAAAATAAGATAAATCGACCTAAACATAAAAAATAAACTAAACTAAAAAAATAAATAAAACTATAAACTAAAATAAAATAAACTTAAAAAAAAAAACCTAAACTAAATAAAATAAAATAAACTAAAAAACCTAAACCAAACTAAAAAAATAAAACCTAAAATTAACATAAAATAAAACCTAAAATATAAAACCTAAACATAAAAATAAAATAAAACCTAAACTAAATAAAAAATAAAATAAAATAAAACTTAAATAAAAATAAACCTAAACTTAAAAATAATTTAAAAAGAAAAAAACCTAAACTAATATAAATAAACCAAATAAACAAATAAATATAAACTAAAAAATAAACATAAATAAAAAATAAAAAAAAAAAAATAAAATAAAAAATAACTAAAATAAATAAAATAAAGTAATCCTGGGTTTTGATTTTTTTTTTAAAATGCTAAACCCTAAAAAACCTTACAACCCTAAACTAACCATAGCCCAAATCTGACTAGGCCCTAAACCCTACTACCCTAATCTTATCTGACCTGACCATAAACCTAACCTAAATCCTAAACCCACAAACCCTACACTAAACCCTAACCATACCATGACCTGACCTTAAAACCTAAAGACCCTAAAACCCTAAAATACCTGAGCCCTAGGCCCTAAAAAACCCTAAACCTAAAAAAAAAAAACACTAAACTAAATAAACCTGATAATAAAAAAAAAAAAAAAATTAAACCTAAATAAAATAAAAAAATAAAATAAAACCTAAATTTAAACCTAAACTAAATAAATAAAAAATAAATAAAATAAATAAACTAAAATAAAATAAAATAAAACCTAAACAAAACTAAAAAAAATAAAATAAACTGGAATAAAAAACTAAAATAAAATAAAACTAAAAAAATAAAATAAAATAAACTTAAATGAAATAAAATAAACACTAAATAAAAAACCTAAACTTAAAAAATAAACCTAAAAATAAATAAAAAATAAACCTAACTAAAATCAAACCTAAACCTAGAATAAAAATAAAGTAAACATAAACCTAAACTAAAATAAACTAAACTAAAATAAATAAAATATAAACCTAAACCCAAAATAAACTAAACCTAAACCTAAACATAAAATAAATAAACAAAAAAATAAACCTAAACATAAACTAAACAATAAAACCTAAAATGAAAACCTAAAACCTAAACCTAAAAAAATAAAATAAAACTAAAGCAAGTTAAAAAAATAAAAATAAAATAAAACCTAAAAAATAAAAAAATAAAACTCAACTAGAAAATAAACTAAACAAAAAACTAAAATAAATAAACATAAATAAATAAACTAAACTAAATAAAAATAAACCTAAATAAAATAAAAAATAAAATAAACTCAAATAAATAAAAAAATACTAAATAAAACTAACTAAGGTTTACTTAATAAAACCTAAACCAAATCTAAACCTTAAACCCTAAAATAAATGCTAAACCCTAAAACCTAAAACCTAAACCTAAACCCTAAATCCCAAACTCTAAACCCCAAACTAACCCTAAACCCTAAACTAATGCTAAACCCAAAGAATGGGTAGAACCTCGATGACAGGATCATCCCCATCTAAACTTAGTCAAGATCAGAGTGGAGGCGGGATTATTATAGTGGTGGTGGGGGATGAGGTCTTGGTCGATATGGAGGTCTTTGCTAGGCATGGTGGTTATGGAGATGGGAGGAAACAGGTTACAGTGTGGTGGCGGTGGAGGGGAGATTGAGATATGATGAAGGATCCCATTACTCGAGAGGTAGTTGGCTTTGATGGGACTGGAGTAAGAAGAAATGATTATCTGTGCTTATGGAACTGTGTCTTTAGTAGGCGTAGTTATCTAGGGTTTTATTTGCTCTATGGGTGCACTTTTTTTATCTATGTTGTTGCTTGTGTCTCAGAAAACATGGGGTGCTACTTGGTTGATGAAATTGAAAAGAAGAAATGAGGAATCTGAATTTGTTCTCTGTTAAAAAAAACCTTAAACCCTGAACCCTAAACCTTAAACTAAAACATAAACCCTAAACTTAAACCGTAAACCCCAAACCTTAAACCCTAAACCCCAAACCATAAACCCTAAACCCTAAAAAGCTAAAAACCTAAACCTAAACTAAATAAAACCTAAACATAAAATAAATAAATAAACCTAAACCAAATTAAAATAAAAAAAGTAAATTAAATAAAAACATAAACTAAAACCTAAACTTAAACCTAAACCTAAAATAAAATAAAATAAAACATAAAACTAAATTAAAATAAAATAAATAAAACTTCAATAAAAATAAAATACCTAAATAAATGATTAAACCTAAAATAAAAAAATAAAATAAACCTAATAAATAAAATAAAAACTTAATAAAAAACTTAAAAAAATCAACCTAAAATATAACCTAAAAAAATAAAATAAAATCTAAACCATAAACTAAGAAAAAAATATACTAAAATAAAATTAAATAAATAAAATAATACCTAAACCTAAACTAAAATAACCACAACTAAAAAAAAACTAAATAAAACCTAAAATAAAATAAAATAAAAAATAAAAATAAACCTAAAATATAAAATAAAACTTAAAAATAAACCAAAAATAAAAACTTAAACCTAAACCTAAACCTAAATAAATATAATAAAAACCTTAAACTTAAACATAAAAATAAAAAATAAAACCTAAACCTTAAAAATAAGATAAAAATAAAACTCAACTAAAATTAACTCCTAAAAATAAACTAAAATAAAACATTAAAAAAAATAAATAAACTAAAACTAACTAAAACCTAAAACCTAAAGAAACTAAACCTAAACTAAAAACTAAAATAAATAAATAAACTAAAAAATAAATAAACCTATATAAATAAAACCAAAAATAAACCTAAAATAAAAAACCTAAACCTAAACCTAAAAAAATAAAATAAAATCTAAACCTAAACCAAAAAAAAAACCCTAAACCGAAAAAATAAAAGAAAAATAAAACTCAACTAAAAAAAAACCTAAATTGAAAAAACAAACTAAAATAAAATAACCTAAACTAAAATAAATAACAATAAAATAAATAAACTAAATTAAATAAAAATAAAAAATAAACCTAAATAAAAATATAAAAATAAAATAAACTCAAATAAATTAAAAATATACTAAATAAACCTAAACTTACTGATTTACTTAATCTAAATCAAAACCCTAAACACTAAACCCTAAATCCTAAAGCTACAACCCTAAACCCTAATCCCTAAAACCCTAAACCATAAACCCTAAACCTTAAACCCTAAACCCAACTAAAATATAAACCCTAAACTCTAACCCTAAACCTTAAAACCCCAACCATAAACCTAAACCATAAACCACAACTAAACCTACAACCAGCTCTAACCCCAAACCCTACCAACCCAAATAACTAAAACTAAACATTAAACTATCCCTAAACTCTAAGAATGGGAAGAACCTTGATGGTAGGAACATCACCATCAACTAGGATCAATCTATATTTGGTGGTGGAGGTGAAGGAGGAGAAGATGATTATCTCAGTGGTGGTCGGGGATCTGGAGTTGGTGGTGGATATGGAGGTGGTGGTCGATCTAGTGGTGGTTATGGAGATTGTAGGAGTAGCGGAGGTTACAGCCGTGGTGGTGATGGAGGGGGACATCGGGGATATGATGGTGGATCCCGCTACTCCAGAGGCAGGGGTGGTTCGATGGAACAAGAAAGGCGTCGATCTTGCTTATGGAACTGTCTTTACAGTAGAGATGGTTCTACTTATCTAAGGTTTTTAATTTACTCTATGGGTGCTTATTTTGTATCTATGTTATCGCTTGTGCCTTAGAATACTTGGGGTGATATTTTGTTGATGAAATTGAAAAGAAGAAATATTGAATTTGAATTTGTTCTCTGTTAAAATAATAAAATCTCAAAACCCTGAAACCCTAAACTAAAACTTAAACCCTAAATCATAAACCATAAACCCTAAACCCTATAAATCATAAACCCTAAGCTCTAAACCCTAAACCCTAAAACCCTAAACTTTAATCCCCAAACCCTAAACCCTATAACCCTAAACATTAAACCCTAAAACAAATAAAAAATGAACCCCAAACCCTAAACTAAACTAACCCTAAACCCTAAGAATGGCTGAACCTTGACAACAAGAACATCACCATCTACTACGTTCAGTCTAGAGCTGGCGATGGAGGTGAAGGCAGAGGTGGCGGTTATCATAGTGGTGGTGGGGGATCTAGAAAGGTGCTGGTGGATATGGAGGTGGTGGTTTGTACAGTGGTGGTTATGGAGGAGGGAGGAACGATGAAGGCTACAACCGTGGTGGTGGAGGAGGGAGAGATCGAGGTTATGATGACAAATCCATCTACTCAAGAGGCAGGGGTTGTTCTGATGGGAACTAGAAAAACTAAAGAACTACCGATCCGATTATACTTATGGGCTGATATTCTATATCTAGGCATTTTATTTATATGAGCTCATTTTTATCTATGGCATCACTTATTTTTAGAAAACTTGGGGTGCTACTTGGTTGATGAAATCAAGAAATGTTGAATCTAAATTTATTCTTTGTTAAATAAACCTAAACCCTAAACCTAAATAAACTTAAACCCTATACCTAAAATCTAAACCCTAAACCATAAAATAAAAAAACCTAAAACCCAAACCCTAAACTCTAAGCCCTAAACCCAATAAATCCTAAACCCTCCAAAAACCACTAAATCCTAAACCATAAATCCTAAAACTATAAACTTTAAACCCTAAACCTAAACCTAAACCTAAACCTAAACCTAAACTAACCCTAAACTTAAACCCCTAACCAAACCTAACCTAAACCTAAACCTTGAATAAAGATGTCATTAGGAGTAGATCTAAAGAATGATGTAATCCTAACATAGTTATGGTTGCTAAAGAAAATATCCTCAATATACTTTCCCTTAATTAATAGAGATTTGAATACCCTAAATCATATTAAAATACCATATTTTATTGTATAATGTAGCATCATATATTTGAGCATGTAGTGATGTGTTTTTAGATATTATAAGATGTTTTGAAATGTTTTAGTATATTATGGTATTGTGACTTATATTCTATATTAATATAAATCAAAAAATATTGATTTAATAAATCATATAATGAAATATGTTAAATTTGAAGTGGAATTAGGTTGTAGTACCAAAGGGGTGCTACATCACTTGAAGTCTAATAGGTAAGATTTTATGATCAAAATAAATATTATATGTTGTAGCATAGTATATCATCATGGACCATAATATATTGTTCTATGCATTTTAAATTCTCTTACAATTTTACAATAATGCAATTGAGCCTACACTAGCATTATTGATAAAAATGTTGATTTAGACTATAAATGGTGGAATTTGGCCAAATTCATAATAGGTAGAGCATGGAATAATAATATATTATTTCAATTTAAAATATGTAAGTGATTTGACTAAAATATATAATTTTTATTGTTTGGACTAATTTTATGATTTTTATCTTAAGTATTCCTTTGTGATGTGATATGTAATATAATATAATATAATATGTTATAATGTATTATAATATAAATAATGTAGCATCATGCATTATAGCATACTATTATGTATTACTACTTTTTGTTTAGCATATTTTAGTTTGTTATAGTATGATTAGAAGAGTTTGTACTAGCATAATTCATAAAACTACTAATTTATAGGCTGAGATGATGGGATTTGGCCAAATTTAAGGCTAGCTTTAGGGAACATCATTGGGGCTTTGCTATGGTGTGTCATTTATAGGCTAAAATAAAATAAATAAAAACATAAACTAAACTAAAAAAATAAAATACCTAAATAAAATAAAAACTAAACTTAAAATAAAAATAAAATAAACCGTAAATAAAATAAAATAAAAATTAAACTTAAAAAATAAATCTAAAAATAAAACCTAAAAAAATAAAAAATAAAACCTAAACCCTAAACTAAAAAAAAAATTATCCTAAAATAAAAATAAACATAAACATAAACATAAACTAAAATAAACTAAACTAAAATAAATAAAACCTAAACATAAACTTGAACCCCAAATAAAATAAAATAAACTAAAAATAAACATAAACCTAAACTAAAAAAATAAATAAAAACCTAAAAAAATACAATAATAACCAACCAAACCAAAAATAAAAAAATAAAACTAAGCCTAAAAAAAATAGTAATAATAACTAAACTAAAAAAACCTAAAAATAAACTAAAATAAAAAAACTAAAAATAAATAAACCTAAAATAAATAAACTAAACTAAACAAAATAATATAAATAGAAATATAAAATAAAATAAACATAAATAAATAAAAAATAAACTAAATAAACCTAAACCTATGAGTTTACTTATTTTAAAATAATAATAATAAAAAAATATATAAAATAACCCTAACCCTAAACCCTAAATGCTAAAACTAACCCTAAACCCTAACCCTAAACCCTAAACTCTAAAATCTACCTAAAACCAAAACCTAAACCACTACCCACTTAAACCCCACTAAACCTGCAACTGAGGCTGACCCTAAACACCACTCCCTACCCAACCTAATGTGACCTAAATAAATGTGACCTGGTTAAAATAACCCCCAAACTATTCCCTAACCATAAAATGCACAAGCCCTACTTAAATCCTCCCTATCCTGGGCCCTCCCTAAACCTAAAATAAACCCAAACTAAATGGGACATAATAAAATAAATAAACTCTAAATAAATAAAATAAAATAAAAATCTTAAATCTAATCCTAAACTTAAAAAATAAATAATAAAACTAAACTAAAATAAAATAAATAAACCTAAACTTAAAAAAAAATAATCCTAAAAAAATAAAAAAACTAAATAAAATAAAACTAAAAAAATAAAATAAAGTAAACCTAAAATAAAAAAACTCAATAAAACCAAAACTTAAAAGAACCTAAAAAATAAAACCTAAAATAAATAAAAACCTAAAACCAACTAAAAACCTAAAATATACATAAACCTAAACCTAAACTAAACTAAAATAAACTAAACTAAAATAAAACCTAAATGTAAACCTAAAATATAAATAAAATAAACTAAATAAACCAAAAAAAACAAATCTTAAACCTAAACATAAAAAACCTATAAACCTAAAATAAAAAAAAATAAACCTAAACCTAAAAGTAAAATAAAAATAAAACTAAAATAAAATAAAATTAAAACCTAAACTAATCTTAAAATAAAATAAAATAAATAAACTAAATAAATAAAAATAAAAAACCTAAATAAAATAAAAATAAAATAAATTAAAACTAAAATAAAACCTAAAACTAAAAACTAAAATAAAAACTTAAAGAAAATAAAAATAAACTTAAATAAAAATAAACTAAACCTAAAATAAAATAAAATAAGAACTAAATAAAAACCTAAACCTAAAAATAAAACCTAAAAAAATAAAAAAATAAAACCTAAAACCTAAACTAAAAAAAAAACTTAATCCTAAAATAAAAATAAACATAAAATTAAACCTAAACTAAAATAAATTAAACTAAAATAAATGAAACCTAAACATAAACCTCAACAAATAAAATAAAATAAACTAAAAATAAACATGAACATAAACTAAAAAATAAAACCTAAAAGTAAACCTAAAATAAAAACCTAAAACCTAAACCTAAAAAAAATACAATAAAAACATTAACCTAAACCAAAAAATAAAAAATAAAACCTAAACCTAATTAAATAAAATAAAAATGAAACTAAAAGATCTTAACTAACCTAAAATAAACTAAAATAAAACCTACTAAAATAAATAAACCTAAATAAATCATTAAACTAAATAAAAATAAAAAAATAAATAAATAAATAAAATAAAATAAACATAAATAAATAAAAAATTAAATAAAACTTTGGGTTTTAAATGAAATAATATAATAGATAAAAAAAATAATAAAATAACCTACAACCCTAAACCTAAACCCTACCCTAAACCTAAACCCTGCTAAACCAAAACTACCTAATAACCCTATCCCAACCTCCCAAACCCTAAACCCTAAACCAAACCTAAACCTAAACCTAAACCTAAATAAATAAAAATAAAATAAATAAAACCTAAAATTAAAACAAATCTAAACTAAACATAAATAAAATTTAAAATAAAACTAAACTAAAATAAAATAAATAAACCTAAAATAAAACTTAAAATAAAACCTAAATAAAATAAAACTAAATGTAAATGAAAAAAATAAACCTCAAATAAAATAAAATAAAATAAAAAAACCAAACCTAAACTAAACTTTAAAACCTAAAATAAAAAATAAAACCTAAACCCTATAAACTAAATCTAAAATATACAAAATAAACCTAAACCAAACTAAACTAAATAAATCATTGATAACCTAAAATAAATAAACTCCCTAAAATAAATAAAATAAAATAATAAACAAACATAAACTAAAAATAAAACCTAAAAAAAAAAATAAATGCTAAATCAAGACCTAAAAAAATTAAACCTTAAAAACATAAAAAATAAACAAAAAATAAAATAAAATAAACTAAATAAACATAAACTAAATGATCTAAAAATAAACTAAAATAAATAAATTAATAAAACTAAATAAAAATAAAATAAACTTAAATAAAATAAAATAAAATAAACTAAATGAAAATCTAAATACCTTGCTTGTTTTAAATTTTAAAAACTAAACTAAACCTAAATCTAATCCAATGACCACCTGCACTAACCCTAACCCAGGCTATACCTCCTCCACTCCTTCAAACCCACTGACCTACTTAACCATAACCCTACCAAAACCACTACTATACTTAAAAACCCTACCCACTACACCTGGGCCACTAAACCCAAAACCCAAAACCCTAAACTGACCTAAACACTAACCTGACTAACCAAACCCTAAATCACTGAAACCTCAAAACTTAAATCCTAAAAACTAACATTCCAAACCTAAACTAAAAAACCCAAACCCACAAAACCTAAACCATAAAATAAGCCTAAATCCTAAACCCTAAACACTAAACTCTAAAAACCTAAAAACCTAAACTTCAACTAAATAAAACCTAATAATAAAATAAATAAATAAAAACTAAACTTGACTAAAATAAACAAAATAAAATGAAATAAAAACCTAAACAAGATGGTGGATACTGCTATTTGAAAGGCCGAGGTGGTTCTGATGGGAGCTGGAGAAATTGAAGAACGACCGATCCTATCTGCTACTTATGGAACTACATCTTTACAGTAGAGACGATTTTAATTATCTAGGGTTTTTTTTTTCTATGCATCCTCATTTTTTATCTATGTCGTTGCTTGTGTTTTAGAAAACTTGGTGTGTTACTTGGTTGATGAAATCAAAAGAAGAAATGTTGAATCTGAATTTGTTCTCAATTAAAAATCAAATACCCAAAACCCAAAACCCTAATCATAAAACCTAAAACCTAAACCCTAAACCCTAAATCCTAAACTCTAAAAAACCTAAACCCTAAACACAACCTAAACCACAAACCAAACCCAAAATAAACCAATCCTAAACCCAAACTTTGTTATAAAAAAACCTTAAACCCTAAAAAACTAAACTAAAACCTAAACCATAAACAAAAAGCTAAACCCTAATCCCAAATCCATAAAAACCCTAAACTCTAAACATTAAACCCCAAACACTAAACCCTAAACCATAAACCCCACCATTAATACATAAACTAAATAAAAAAGCTAAAATCTAAACCCAAAGTTAAAAATAAATCTAAAAATAAAATAAAATGAAAATAAAACTAAAATAAAAATAATAAAATAAAACCTAAAACTAAATAAAATAAAATTAAAATAAAATCCTAAATAAAATAATAAAAATAAAATAAACTATATAAATATAAATAAATAAACCTAAAATAAACCTAAAAATAAAAAAAACTTTAACCCTAAACTTCAAAAAACCTAAAATAAAACTAAATAAAAATAAAATAAACTACCTAATCTAAATTAAATAAAACTAAAATAAAAAAACCTAAACCTAAAACTTAAACCTAAACTAAATAAAATAAAGAAGCTAAAATAAATCTAAGCCTAAACTAAATTAAACCTAAAATTAAACCTAAATAATATAAAATAATAAATCTAAACTAATACCTAAAAAAATAAAATAAACTAAACTAAAACTAAAATAAATAACATAAACCTATTAATAAATAATCTTAAACTAAACTAAATAAAAATAAATAAACCTATAATAAAATAAAATAAAATAAATAAATAAACTAAATATCTACGGGTTTTAACTAAAATACACCTAACCTACTAAAACCTAAATCCTAAACCTAAACCTTCTGACTCTGAGCCAAAACCCCACTTAAACCACTGCCCTAACCCAAACCTCCACTAGCCACTACCATGATCACTACCACCCACATTACCCTGAGCCCTAAACTACCATCCTCTCCACTAACTCCACTGATACTAATGATGAAATCTAACCCTAACCTTACCCCCCACAAACTAAACTACCTAAACCTAAACCCTAAACCCACACAAAACTTAAATTAAACCCAAGCCCCTAAAACCCAAAACCCTAAAACCCTAAATCTTAAAGCCTAAACCAAAAAACCCTAAAAGCATAAACCTATAAACCCTAAACCCAAAACCAAACCTAAAAGCTTTAAACTAAACCTAAACCCTAACTTTAAACCTAGAACCCTAAACCTAAACCTAAGGTAACTAAATAAATTAAAAAATAAACCTAAATCTAAACCTAAACCCTCAGCATGGTCAAAACCTTGATGGCAGGAACATCACCATAAATGAGGCTAAGTTTAGATGGTGTGTAAGCGGCGGCAGGTTATCCAGTGGTGGTGGGGATCTGGAGGTCTTGGTGGATATGGAGGTGGTGTCGGGCGGTGTTGGTGGGAAAGAGTAATGGAGGTTACAACCATTGTGGTGGCGGAGGCAGAGGTTGGGGATATGATGGTGGATGCCGCTACTCAATAAGTCGTGGTGGTTTTGATGGGAACTAGAGAAACAGAGGAACGATCGATTCGATCTATTGCTTATGAAATTGTGCCTTTGTAGTAAAAATGGTTCTAATTATCTAGGGTTTTTTATTTTCTCTATGCGTGATCATTTTTTATCTATGTTGTCTCTTATGTCTTAGAAAACTTGGTGCATTACTTGGTCAATGAAATCAAAAAGATGAAATATCAAATATGAATTTGTTCTTTGTTAAAAAAATAACCCAAAAACCCTAAACCCTAAACTAAAACTTGAACTCTAAACCTAAAATATAAACCCTAAACCCTAAACCTAAATCCTAAAACCCTAAACCTTAAACCAAAAAAAACCTAAACCCTAAACCTTAACCCAAACATAAATAAACTAAACTAAATAAACCTAAATAAAACCTAAACTAAATAAACCTAAAATACACTTAAATAAATCTAAATAAATAAACTAAACCTAAATTAAATAAACCTAAACAAAGAATAAAATAAAAATTAAACTAAATAAACTAAATAAAATAAACTATACCACTAAACCCCCCTCCCATGCAGCGCTCTAGTAATTTCATTTTCCCGTTCATCAATGCGTCCCCTTCTTACATTTTTGGTGGATCCTTCATCATTCTTAACTGATTTCTAATGTTTTTTCAATCTCTGGCTACTCGTGTGTTGTGTCTCTTCTGATTATGGCTACAGTGACCTTGAACCCGTGGCTTATTTCTCCCATTTTGGATGATCTGGCTAGGGCATCGATTTTATGGGATTCTAAACCTAATGCCATTCTGCTATTAAATCTTCTAAGGATGCACTTTCTAGTAAGATCTACCTCTTCATTTGATGAATCTTATTTTGACTTCTTTTTTGGTATACTGCGATCATGTGAGATCTTGATGTCAAAAAGCTTGCAAAACCTTTAAAATTAACTTTGATTAGAAAATTTTCTTTATGTCGGCCAAATTTGGATAAGATCTGATAATTTTTCCATAACTTTAAACTTTTAAGTGCTTTCTTTATTATTTTGATCGAACAAAGACATATTCTAGTTCAACTTATGAATAATTTGGATTATTCAAGGGTTTTCTCACGTCGATCTTATTTTGTCTTTGCTTGTCAAATGCATTTGTTGAAGTGGTATCCCCTTTTTGATATAAAGGATGAATCACCTACTATTCCTATGTGGTTAGCTCTTCCAAATAAGAGAATCCACAATGTTACCCACCAAGTTTTATTTGCTATCGGGGCTCTTTTCAATCGGTCGCTCCAAATTGATCAGGCCACCACTGTGAGATCCCATCCCTCTGTTGCTCATATGTTGGTCAGACTTGACATATCTAAAAAACATCCTAAGGATTTCTAGATTGATCTAAGAAGCTTGCTTATTTATAAAAGGTCAAATTTAAAATTTTTCCAATTTTCAGTTCCCATTGCAAGATACATGTTCATGATAATTTGGAGTGTTTTGTTCTTCACCTTCATCTTAAAAAGAAAATTTTGAATGATCCTAACTCTAAATTAGCTACTGATAAAGTTAATAAAGCTATTTATGTACTAAAATTAACTTAAATGTTGATATTAAAATTCTTGAAATCTTGATGTTCCTAAAATTGTTGTTTTCTCATTAACCATGACAAAGGTACTAATAATGTTGAAAAAGATGATTTGTCCAACAACCTTTCTTTACATGAGAATATGCCTATTATGGCTAATTCCATATTCAAAGAGGTTGAAAAAAATGATAATTCATTCTCTAATTAGTCTATTCCTACTTCTTTGCCAGCATTAATTGATGAGAATGATGTTTTAAATGATAACTTGAATGCGGCTGAAATTCTTGAGCAAAACACTGATTCTGACATTAGTAATTATGCTTTGAATGGTATAATTTCTTCTCCTTCCCCTAATTCTAAAATTAATCTTAATTCTAATCCAACTTTTCAACAAATGTTGATTTGGAAGTGGGGGAAGTTGTGATTAGAGATGTTCTTCGATCATTATTCTATTAATAATATTCTAATCAATCTTATTCAAATGGTGACACTTTGGATAAAAAATAGAAAATTTTGAACTATCTTTAAAAAGAAAACTAAGAACTCTAATATGTAACCTCCTAATCTTGCCAGATCTAGTAGAACTAGATCCTCTTCACATAAATAATGTGTTGTTTCAATTTTTGGCTTAAGAGAGGATTTGTTATTCTTTCTCTCTCTCTCTTTATTATTATCATTTAATTTCCTTTTATAAATTTTTTTTATGTTTAATTCTCTTATTTCGAATGTTAGAGGGATTGGTACCCTAACTGTCCATAATCATAATATAAATCTCTATAGAATTAAAAAATCTCTTTACTTATTTTTATCGAACCTCATATACATGCTGATAAAATCAATCATGTTGCTAGAATGCTTAATTTTAGTAATTTTTTCTCTAACATCAGTAATAAAATTTGGTGCTTTTGGAATAGCTTCTTAGATGTTTTAATTTTAGATGATCTTCAACATGTTGTCAATGCTTAAATTTCTTTTGGTGATTCTTGTGTGCTTGGCTCTTTTATTTATGCTTCTTGCAATGAAATAGTCAATGTTCTTTGGGAGGAGAAGTTTTGGTCTTTCAATTAACAAACATTAGTTGGTTGGGGGTGATTTCAACACTATTCTATATTCATTTGAAAGAAGGGGTGGTTGCTCTCCTAATATTCATTCTATGGAAGAATTTTCAAATATGATTCTTATTTGCTATCTTATTAACATTGGTTTTAAAGGCTATAATTATACTTGGAAAAACTCTAAGCTCTAGCAACATCTTGATAGAATTCTTTTCAACTATCATTGGATTAATCAATGGCATCTTACCTGTGTTGACCATTTGAGTAGAACTTTCTCTGATCATGCTACTCTTTTGGTTTCTGTTAAAGACAAATCTAAAAGATTAAACACCTCGCCCTCTTTCAGATTTCAAAATATGTGGATTCAGCATCTAGATATTCTTAAAGTCGTGGCCATTAATTGGATTGCCCCTTTACACCCTGATAATTTGATTAGGGGTATGCATTGATTATGGTTTAAGCTTAAAAGGCTCAATAAAATTGGGTGTGGTGAAACAAACATTATTTTAAAAATCTTTTTACTAATACAAAAAATATGGAACTTTTGGTTTGTGATCTTGAAAATGCTATTTGACTGATTCTTCTAAGCTTAAGGATTTGAATGAAGCAAAAGATAATCTTGTTAATTATCTGAATATGGAAGAGACCTATTGGCAAAAGCGCTAGTAAACATATTCGATGGGGATAAGAATACTTAGTATTTTCATGCTTTATTTAATAAAAAGAGAGCTTTAAATTCTATCCAAAAAGTTAAAAGTGATAATGGAGATTGGATCACTAATATTAATGTTATTAAAGATTCTGTTATTAACCACTTTAGAAATATGCTTTACAAAAGCCACTCTTATGAAGTTGTTTCTAATTCGGTTTTAATCCCCTCTATTATTACCAGTGATGACAATCATTGGCTTATTAGGTTGCCAACTAAAGATGAGATTGATAAAGTTCTCAATAGCATGAACATTTATTCCATTGCTGGTCCAGAGGGTTATACAAATCAATTTTTTCAAAATTGTTAGTCTACTTTTAAGCATGACTTTGTTGATGCTATTGTTGATTTCTTAATTGGTAATCCCCTTCCTAAATATTTTTCAAGCAGTTCCATTATTCTCATACCTAAAAAAGATAATTTGGTTTCTTAGGGTGATCTCAAACTTATTAGTCTTTGCACTTTCTTTAATAAATTGATTTTTAAAATTTTTGCTAATAGATTAAGTCTTGTGCTTCAAAAAATTATCTCTCTCAACCAAACTGGTTTTGATAGAGGGAGATCTATATCTGATAACATTCTTCTTGCTCAAGAGATTTGGATGTTCCAACTAGAAGTGGTGACATCCTTTTTAAATTAGATATTTCTAAAGCTTTTGATAATATCTCTTGTGATTTCGTTTTAAATATCCTGCATTTATTTGGTTTCTATGATAATTTCATTAACCTTATTAAAAATTATATTAATAATGCCTTATTTTTTGTTCTTCTTAATGGTGAAGCTTTAAGCTTTTTTCCTTCTTCTCATGGTTTGAGACAAGGAGATCCTTTGTTCCCTTCTTTATTTATTATTGCTGTGGAATACCTTTCTATGAGTTTAAATGATTTATTAAATAATAATCCTAGCATGTACTTTAGAACTCTTGGTGGTATCCTTATTTCTCAGCTTTTGATGATTTCAATATCTTTCTAATGCTTCCTTTCATCATATCAAAAGACTTAAGAAATTTTTAAATAATTTTGGTAGAAAGTGGTCTTTCTATTAATGAAAGCAAGAGCTGCTTTATTAGCACCTCTAAAATTTCTAATAATAAAATCAATCATATCTTGAGAATCATTAACTTTAAACACCAACAACTCCCTATTAAATATCTGGGCGCTCCTATTTTTAAAGGTAAAAAAAGATCCCATCTTTTTGACGAGCTTATCCAAAAAATTTCTAATAAAATTATGGTTGAGAATTTCACAGTCTTTTTTGGTGATAGGCTTACTTTGCTTAAGAGTACTCTTAATTTGATGCCTTTATATCTTATTCAAACCATTATTTCTACTAATTCTATCTTAAATAGAATTGATCATCTCCTTAATAATTTTTTTTTGGGCCACTAATAATTCGGTTAAGAGGATGGATTGGACTTTTTGGCATAAATGTTGTGGTCCTCTGGGTGAAGGTGGGCTTGGCTGCAAACCTATTCGTGAAGCAATTACTGCCTTCTCACATAAACTATTGTAAAATTTTAGAAAAAAAGATAGCCTCTGGGCTAATTTTATGATAGCTAAATACTACCGGGGTTAGCACCCTCTATTCTGTACTTATAAAGTGGGTGACTCCATGATTTGGAAAAGGCTTTTCTCCAATAAATAGGAGGCTGAATACTTGATATTTTGGGGTATAAATTCGGGATCTTCTTTCTTTTGGCAAGGCAACTAGATATTTGTGGTTCTATAGATTCTTTTTTATTTACCCATTCTACTATTGTTACTAAAGTTAACTCTTTTTGGCTTAATAACAAGTGGAATGATAGTAAACTTAGCAACTTTATTCCTATATCTCTTTTTTATAATTTACTGATATTCCTATCCTTTCCAACAAGCTTGATCAAATTCTTTTTAAGCTATCTTATAATGGTGATTTCATTCTTAGAGAGGCTTGGAATTATATTAGAGGCACTCATATTTCATCTAATGTATTTATTAAACTTTGGAATAATATCATCCCGATCTCTTATTCTATTCTTGGAGAATTAGAACTTCATTCTTGTTGATTCCTTGCTCTGGGATAAAGGTTTTCATTTGCCTTCCAAATGTAATTGTAGATTTCATATTGAAAATGTTAACCATGTTTTGTCAATGATGTTATTGCCTCCAAATTATGATTTTGGTATGATGATCTTTTTAATACTAACCATTTCCATGATTTTCTTTCTTTATATCAATTTCTTGAAGCATGTTTTCAAAAAACTATGAAAGGTCATATCAAAGTTTTAATTATTATTACCCTTATTAGGTTCATATGGATGGATAGAAATGATGCTAAATATCGTGGCATTCCTATGAATCATAAAAGGATTATTGCTAGAACCGAAGAAAAAATTCATGCCTTAGTTAATGCTAATTTAATTAGTAACACTCATTTTAGAGGTTGCAAATTTGTGGCCAAAAAATTGGTTCTTTACTTGCCGGAGATCACCTTCTATAAAGAAGATAGGATTATGTATTGGATAAAATCTCATAATAATATTATTAAAACTAATACAGATGGTTCTATCTCTCAAAATACATTTGTTTATGGTGGTATTTTTAGGGGTTTTAAAGGTAATGTCATTTGTGCTTTTTTTATCCTCTAAAGCTTGTTATTTATCTATCTTTGAATTAATGGTTGTAAACAATGCTATTGACATTTCTTTGCAAAAAGGTTTTATCAATATTTAGATTGAAGTTGATGCTCTCTTACTCATTAACATGGTGACTTTCACTAAGATGGGGAATGCAGATTTATTCTACCTTCTTAATCATACTAGAACACTCTTCTCTCAATTTTGCTTTAAAATTTCTCACATTTGGCATGAAGGAAATGTCTGTGTAGATTATTTGGCTATTCTAAGTGCTAAATTAAATGATCTCACTCTTTATGAACATCATAATTTACCTAGACAATTGAGAGGCTTGGTTAATCTAGATAACATTGGATTACCTTATCTTAGAAATTAAGTTTACTTTATGTATTTTAGGTTCTCTATGATTTTCTCTATGTGCATTTTCATTTTGCTGCATTTTTTTAGTTGTTTCAATCTCTTCTATAGATTGTACTGCAGTACTTGGGAGATCTCTTTGAGGTGGTGGCTGGCTATTCAACCAATTTTGTTGGAGAGGTGTTCTCTTTGGCTGACTATTTTATTTAGGGATCTAAATGTCAACAGTTTCTTCATGTACTGCCTTGATCTTGTGGTGGCATCCTTCTGGGTTATTCCTCTATGTGCTTTTGGCTTTTCTCCTTTCTTAATTGGTCCTAGTTTTGCCTCTATTTTTGGCTGGATGTTTACCTAAGGAGGTTTTTCTACTGCTATTTTTGGATTTGGTGGGTTCTGCTATTTTCTACTACCCTTTACATGGCTATCTTGGGTGGCAATTATTTGATGGTTGCTATTAATGTTTTTACTCTTGAGTTTTGCTGGGCCTTTTGGTGGTTTTTGCGTTTGGATGGGGCCTTGGTCTATTTTCCTTGCCACTTTGGTTGGTTGTATGTGGTTGGGTGGTCCTCCTAGGCTATGGCATTTTGTCTGATTGGGTGATTACCATTTGTTTCTTGGTAGTTTTGGGTGGCATCCTGTTAGTTGTCACTATGACTGTCTTTCTCTATGTTGGGATTGCCTCCCTTTTGGACTGGCTATTTCCTTATAGGTGTTGGCTCTTCTATTGCATTTTTATTTGGATGGATGGTCTTATGGGCTGGCTGGTTTGGTTGGTTGTTCTAGTTGGTTTTCTTGGTTTTCCTTTTGGTTTTCTTTAAGATCTATTATTAGCTTGTAGGGTTGACCTTTTGGTGGCTTTTCTTTATTTTAGTTTTGGCCTTATGGTGGTTGGGTGCTGCTATTTTTCTATGGCTGTGTTTCTATTTCTGATGGAATTATGGTGATTGTCTTTTATTTCTTGCCTCTGCTATATGGGTTGGAGTGGTGGCTATTAGTGTTGTCCTTGACCTCTAATATGGTTTGAAATTGCTGGTTTCTTGGTGCTAGTTGTAGGTTATTATTTTAGTTTTGGGCTATTGCTTGTGGTTGTCCGGTGACTCTAGTGGGTTTGGTTCTTATTCATGGTTGCTTTGTTTTTTCGGTGATATCTTGGCAGCTGTTCTTTCATTTCTACTATGGTGGTTTTATTGATGCTACTTCCTTTCGGGCTTGGTGGACTTTCATCAGCTAGGTATTTTGTGGGCCAGCTTTTTCTATTATTTGGGCTGCAAGTACGAGAGAATTGTTGATTTTCACTCTTTGGAGGATTGCCTTCATCGAGGTAAGTGGGTTATGATGGCTGGGATGATTTCCTGATTATTTTTTGGGCGGTAGCAGCATATGTGACTAAATTCCTCCTTTCGAAGTCTGGATACTCACATTTGTGGTTGCCCTTGAAGATGCAGGTGATTGATCCTGAGCCTTATTAGAAATTTTCTCTTATATTTCTCTTTATTATGTGTTAAAGCTTGATTTTCTCTAGTTGTGCTAATTACAATTTCTAGTTTCTTGCAAGATTCTTTTATAGTTTCTCTACAGGTTTTGGATCCTGGATGTGGATTGTGCAACTCTCAGAAGACTTCTTACCCTAGTAGTGGGCTTTGGCTGATTGTCCTATTTCCTGTGTTGTTCTTATTTATTTTTTGGTCTATTATTGCTTTTATTTAGTTCCCTTGCTTTTGTTGCATTAGATAGGCAATTTTTCTCTCTAGGCTAAATGTAAAAAGAATTATCCCTTCTTGAGGACCTTGTACTCCTTTTTTGGAGGAAATAAAATTCCCCCATTTGTGGGTTTCTTTAAAATATCTAAACCTTAAATCCTAAATCATAAGCCCCAAACCTTAAACCCTAAAACCTAAACCCTAAACCCTAAACTAAACTTAAACCCTAAAAAGCTAAGACCTAAACCTAAATTAAATAAAACCTAAAAATAAAATAAATAAATAAACCTAAACCAAAATAAAATAAAAATAAAAAAATAAAAACCTAGACTAAAACACAAACCTAAAAATAAATAAAATAAAAATAAAACTAACCACCTAAACCCAACCCTACCTAACTTCAAAAACCTAAAACCTAAACCTAAATCTTAAACCCTCCCTAAACCCTAATCCTGAGCCATCCACCTGACTCTATAAAGCCAGGCTAAAACTCCTAAACCTCCCACCCAAAATCTACCCAAACCCTAAGCTACTGACCCCAAAGCCTGGCTCCACAAAGCCAAAAAATCTACCACTGACCCTAAACCTTCTCTCTCTGGGCCCTGAGCACCTAAAACCCTAAGCCATAAAATCCTAAACCTTAAACAATAAACTATAAAAACCTAAACCTAAACTAAGTAAAACTAAAAATGAGCTCAATATTTGGATTGAGGTGGATGCCCTCCTCCTGATTGATCTTTTGACTTCTACCAAAATGAGCAACACTAAATTGTACTACCTTCTCAAGCAAACTAGAGCTCTCCTTACCCAAATTAATTTTAGAATCACTCCTGTATGGCATGAGGGTAATGCATGTGTTGATTACCTTGCCAATCTGGGTGCTAGATTGGATGGTATAAACTTCTTTGATCATCTAACTCTTTCTAAAAATTTGCATGGCTTGGTTGGAAAATAGCTCCTTATCTGAAGTAATCTAACCTTTGGCTTGATCTGTCTCAATTCCTGTTTAACTACATGATCACTTTCTATTCAGTGTTGTTGTTTTTTTTATATTTGTTGATGCTTCATCCGAATATCCCTTGGTGTTTTTCTGCTGATTTCTATGGTATGTGCTATTGTTTTAATTAGATTAATTCTAATTAGGGCCTTCTTGTTTCTGCTACTTTCAATGATAAGGTGTTGTTGTTCCTTTGGAATTATTTTGATGCATCATCCTTTTACTCCTTCTTGGCCATTTCTTTGAGTTGTGACATCTTCTTGTTGGTTAACTGACCTTGATTGGGGTTTCTTGTCAATCTTGATAAAGTGTTCCTTTGTTGCTATGAGATATATTATTTAATGCTTTTTTTGTTGCTGTTGTACTCTTTGATCAACAGGAACAATTTTCTATCCCTTTCCTAGAATTATATTATGGGATCCTTGCCTCAATGTTTAATTGTTATACCTTTGTATATCTTTATAGCTATTTTAACTGATATTCATCTCCTTATTATGGTTTTTTCCTCTACTATGTTTCATATCCTTATCTCCATATCCTATAAGGAGAGCTCTTGCACTAGCCTTGCTTTTATAACTCCTTCTCTACATGATTGGAATTATCTGTGGACTTCCAATATTATTGATATTGTGGGATTAGCTGCTGGCATAATATTTTATGTTTGGCTGGATATCAAAGATGAATTTTCTTTGAACAACTTAGTTATCTATGTTGTACCTATGTAACTTGCTGGTGTATCTTATGTTGGATGCAATATCTCTCCTGATGTTTTAATTAGGTTACCTCCTCTTTCCTACCTGTAAGGAAAGACACAACATTTCAATTGTTATTATTAAGATCTCTTTGAAGGTTAACCTTATGGTTTTTGGCTGTTTGTTGCCTGTTGTTCTCCTGAACTTCTTTGATGCTTGCTTGCTGGTGATCAACTCATTCTTGTCCTTTCCCTGGCTCACATTTGGGCACATCTCTGTGATTATCCAATTGTCTAATTGGAATTTACCATATGCTTCTGGGGTTTTGGATTGTCTTATTCAGCTGGATTTTTTTGAGGTTATTGAATGGATGCTGGGTTTTGCTTTGTTGCTTATTTCTTTTATTAACAATTGGGCTACTACTGATCACCACTTTTTAGCTAGCTTTGGCCTGATCGTTTCCCTATCTTTCTGGGACTTATCTTCTGTATTGTCTATTTGCAATGGGAGGTTTTATGGCCAACTTGCAGTTATTTTTTTATCTTGATTGTTGGACTACCTGTAACATTGAATCCCTTGTTCAAAAAACTATTACTGGGGTTTTCTTGCTTGTTCAGCAGGGTGCTTTGCCGTTTTCTTTTGGAGTTGCTTTTCTATTTTCTTTGGCTACCCTCATTTTGTCTACTTGCAATGCATGATTTTTTGGCCAACTTGTTGTTATTTATTCTCTTGGTTGTTGGCTCTGCTGGCTCATTGATTCCTTTACTGACTTGCTACAGGGTTGTCTTTCTACTGAGGTCCTTTTGGGTTGTTTTTTGATTAGTTTGGCTAACCTCATTTCCCCACGCGGTGAGATCTATTTTTTCTTATTTTTTGGTATCTCACCCGGTTTGGACTTTCTTTTGGGTTTTGATGCTTTTCTGAGATTGTGGGTTTAGCTTCATGCGATCATCCCTTTGAAGGGTTTTCTTGGTTATCTTGAACCCTTTTGTCTCTATCTCTACTTTGTTTTTTATTGGAGTTTTATATGATGGGTGCTTTCAGGTCTATTTTCTCCCTTTGTTGGATTTTGGATTTTGGGTCCTTTATCTAGTTATCTTTGTGATTGTTGGTATTGGGTCTTTTGATTTTATTTGCTTTTACTATTTCCATCAACTGGTGGTTTCTTCTATTTTTCCACTGCTAATCTTGGCCAAGTTTTTTCCCTATCTATCTGGAAATAAACTTTTGTATTTTATTTTTTGATTGGGTTGGTTTTTGGCCAGCTTGCTGCTATTTTATATCTTGGGGGTTGGTTGATATGGATCATTGAATCTTTTGTCACCTTCGCTTACAGGTTGTCCATCCATTGGAGTCATTTTGATGTTATTTATTTTACTATCCCTTTGCAGGATTGGACTTCCTTAATGCAGTTTGCTTTAAATGAGGATCTAGGTTTAGCTACCAGACTAATTATCTTTACCTGGAGGGACTTTTCTGTTGATCATCTTTTGAACACCATCAGTTTTCATTCTACTTATCTGCCTTCTAACAGAGTTTTATATAGTGGGGGTAATAATTGTATTATTGCATATCTTATTGGCTTTTGGATTTCTGGATCCTTTATCCAACAGGTTGTTTTTATGGTTGTTGGTTGTTTCTTGCACATTCTGGTTATTGGCTTTTGAGTTTTTTTTGTTAACATAAAAACTAACTTCATCTCTACTATTTTTCCCTCTTAGTTATGCTAGATTTGTGCGAGATCATTGTGATTTTTTTGCCTCTCTTGATTTTAATCTTTGCACTATTTAATCTCAATGGATGGATTTATGGCCAACTAGCGGATATTCTGTCATGATTGTTGGTGAACTGGATTATTGAGTTTAATGATAAGCAAGATGCTTCTATTGTTTTATCTCTGATTGCCACTTATTTGAGTTGTTTGTGGTGGGGATCAGCCCCATACCTGATTCCTCATACCTGCTGTTGTACTCCCATTTCCTGTGGTTATTTGGGCTTGGGATATGCTACTTCCCTCTATATTTGTTGATTTTTAATTTCTGAATCAATTAGGTTGTTAAAAGCATTACATTCTTTTCTTGTTGTGAACTAGATTATTGAGTATGATGATAACAAGGCGATCTGTGGTGTTATCTCATTGTCCCTTATTGGGTGTTTGTGGTGGGGCTGCCCTTTACTTATCACTTCTTATCTTTGTTGTATTCCCATTTCTGTGGTAATTTGGGATTGGGGTTTTTGTTGTTTCCCTTTATAATTATTTCTTTCTTAATTAAAACAAGGAGGTTGTTAAGGTACTTACATTCTTTGGTTATCCTTTTAGGAAATAACCACGAATTGCTTCTTGGTTGTTTACCAAGAATGTATATTTATTATTGTCCTTTAGGCTTGGAATGGGGTTAATTCCATGCTCTTGTCTTTCTGGTTTGTAGAATTTCATTGTTTTCCCTGACTCTTCTTACTGGTCTTATTAATCCTTTAAATCTAGTTAAAAATCTGGATGACCTCACATTGACGGCTCTCCTTCATTTGAGTTGGGATTATCATGCCATGGAGCCTAATATTATGACAAATAATTTGCATGTGATCCCCTTACCCACTTTGCTCTTTGCTGCTCTTTCTTCTACTTTGTATACGGCTTTGCCTATGTTTGCAGGTATTATGGCTCAACAGATCTTCATCAAATGGCTGCTATACAGGTGCTTTTCCTTTTTTCTCTTGCAGGTTACTCCATTGTGTCATGCATTCTCACATCCTGCAGAACATTGACCCTTATCCTTCATTTGCTTATATATGTTAATCAATTTGTATCTTTTGCTTGCTTAACTCTTTTCTTTTGCTTTTGGATGTACTTAGATAGGGGATTACTCCTTAGGATGATTGTAGCTCTTTGAGCAGTAGTTCTGCAGTTTATCCCATTCAAGGAACTTGTAACCCATTTTTTGTGGCAATAAAATTCCCCCTATATGGAGTTTCCCAAAAAAAAAAATTATGAAAAACCAAAAAATAAAATTAATAAAAAAAACTTATACCAAAATAAAACAATTAAAATAAAATAAAATAAAAACAAAAACTAAAACCTAAACTTAAACCTAAATATAAAAACAAAATACAACAAAAAAAACTAAACTAAATTAAAATAAATAAAAACCTAAACTAAATGAAAAAAAATTAAAAAACCTAAATTAAAAAAGATAACTAAACATAAAATAAAATAAAATAAAAACTAAATAAAAGCCTAAACCTAAATAATAAACTTAAAAATAAAACTTAATAATAAATAAAAAAATTAAACCTAAACCCAAACTAAAAAAACCTAAACCTAAAATAAAAATAAAGAAATGTGAACTAAACTAAGATGGTAAACTAAAATAATAAACCAAAACCTAAACCTAAAAATATGACTAAAATTAACTAGGCTATAATAAAATATAAATAAAATAAAACATAAACCTAAAACCTAAATATAAAAATAAAATAATAAACCTAAACAAAATAATAATAATAAAATCTGGACCTAAAAATAAAATAGATAAACTAGACTAAATAAACCTGAGCCTCACTCCAAAATATACTAAAATAAAACCTAAACTAAAGATAAATAGATAAAACCAAAATAAATAAAATAAAAAATAAAGCCACAAATCCTGGGCCCTAAATCTTAACCCTAAACACTCATCACCAGGCTCCTAAACATAAAAATGTAAAGCCTAACTAAATAAAATAAAATAAATAAAAAAATAAAATAAATAAAAATAAAATAAAAAGCAGAGTCTAAAAGAAAAAACCTGAAGCCAAACTGAGAAATAAACCTAAAGAAACCTAAAATATTATAAAGAAAATTAAAGATAAAATATAATAAATAAAACCTAAACTAAATAAAAAAAATAAAACCTTGTAACATAAAAACTAAACTAAAATAAAATAAAATAAAATGGAAACTAAATAAAAACCTAAACCTAAATAATAAACCTAAATAATAAACCTAAAAATAAAATCTAAAAATAAATAAAAAATAATACCTAAACCCTAAACAAAAAAAACCCCTAAACCTAAAATAAAAATAAAAAAGCAAAAATAAAAAAATAAAACCTAAACCAAACCTAAAATAAACTAAACAATAAATAAACCTAAACCTACACAATAAACTAAACTAAAATATATAAAAAAATAACTAAATAAAATAAATAAGCATAAACCTAAACCAAAATAAATAAAATAAAATAAACTAAAATAAAATTAAACCTTGACTAAAAGAAATTAAAATCTAAAATAAATAGAAAATAAAATTAAAGACACCTAAACCTAAAAATAAAATATAAAACCTAAACCTAAAAAATAAAATAAAAGCAAAACTAAACTAAAAAATAAACTGAAACCTAAAAGTAAACCTTAAAATTAAACTAAAATAAAAAACCTAAACTAACAAAAATAAACTTAAAAGAAATAAAATAAACTAAATATAAACAAAAATAAACCTAAATAAAAAATAAACTAAATTAAAATAAAAAATAAATAAACTAAAAACTTAAACCTACTAGTTTACTTAATTTAGAAAAAAAAATCCTAACCCTAAACCCTAAACCCTAAAACTAACCCAATACCCTAAACTCTAAACCCTAAACCTACAACCCTAAACCCTCTAAAACCCTAAACCTACAACCCTAAACCAATAACTCTAAACCCTAAACCCTTAACCCTAAAACCTACAACCAGAAACTCTAAACCATAAACCCCAAACCCTAAACCCTATACCCTAAACCCTAAATAATAAACCCTCAAAACCTAAAGACATAAAAACCTAAACCTAAACTAAATAAAACCTAAAAAATAAATAAATAAAAAACCTAAGCCCAAATAAAATAAAAAAATAATAAATAATAAAAACCTAAACTAAAACCTAAACCTAAACTTAAACCTGAAAATAAAATAAAATAAAAAATAAAAAATAAACTAAAATAAAATAAATAAAACCCCAAACTAAATTAAAAAAAGAAAATAAACCTCAAAATAATAAAACTAAATAAAATAAATACTAAAAGAAATATAAAGATATAATGAACTTAAAATAAAATAAGATAAAACTAAATAAAACATAAACCTAAAAATAAATAAAAAATAAACCGAAACCCTAAACAAAAAAGAAACTTAATGCTAAAATAAAAAAAATAAAATAAACCCAATCCTAAATAAAAATAAATAAAGCCTAAAACAAAATAAAAAATAAACTAAACATAAACCCTAAACTAAATAAAATGAAATAAACTAAAAATAAACCTAAACCTAAACTAAAAAATAAAACTTATAAATAAACCTAAAAAAACCAAAAACCTAAATGTCAAAAATTAAAATAAAAACCTAAACCTAAACCTAAAAATAAAAAAATAGAACCTAAAACTAAAAAAATAAAATTAAACTAAAAAATAAATATAAACCTTAACCTAAACCTAAAAAAATAAACTAAAGTAAAAAACCTAAACTTAAATAAATAAACCTAAAATAAATTAACATAATAAAATAAAATTAAAAAATTAACCTAGATAAGAATAAAAAATAAAATAAACATAATAGATAAAAAATAAAGTAAATAAACCTAAACCTATCAGTTTAATAAATTTAAAATAAAAAACCATAAATTCTAAGCCCTAAATCCTAAACCCTTAACCCTAAACCCTAAAACTAACCCTAAATCATAAACCTTAAACAAACAACCCTAAAACTTAAACCCTAAAAAACCCTAAACCCTAAACTAACCCAAAACCCTAAACCCTAAACCCTAAACCCTAAACTCCCTAAACCCTAAACCCTAAACTCAAAACCCTATACCCTATCCCTAAACCCTAAACCCTAAACTCAAAACCTTAAACCCTAAAACCCTAAACCCTAAACTAACCCTAAACCCTAAACCATAAAAAACCTAAACCCTAAAGCCTAAACCATAAACCTTAAACCCTAAACTAACCCTAAATGCTAAGCTAACCCTAAAGCCTAAACCTTAAACCCTAAACCCTAAAAACTCTAAACCTTAAAGCTAAAGCACTAAACCCTAAACACTAACCCTAAACCCTAAACCCAAAATCCTAAATGCTAAAACTCTAAACCCTAATCCCTAAACCCTAAACCCTAAACCCTAAAAACATAAAAACCTAAACTTAAACTAAATAAAACCTAAAACTAAATTAAAAAAATATAAACAAAATAAAATAAAAACCAAAACCAAAAGCTAAACCTAAACCTAAAAACCTAAACTAAATAAAACTTCAAAATAAAATAAATAAATAAACCTAAACCTAAATAAAATTAAAAATAAAATAAAATAAAAACCTAAACTAAAACCTAAACTTAAACCAAAAAATATAATAAAATAAACTAATACAAATAAACTAAAATAAAATAATAAAAATCTAAACTAAACTAAAAAAACCTAAGAATAAAAAACCTAAATAAAATAAAACTAAACATAAAATAAAAATAAAATAAACCTAAAATATTCCTAAATTAAAATAAAATAAAAACTAAATATAAACCTAAACCTAAAAAGTAAACGTAAGATAAACCTAAAAATAAAAAAAAATAAAACCTAAACCTAAATTAAAAATAAAATAATCCAAATAAAATAAACCTAAACCTAAACTAAAATAAACTAAACTAAAATAAAAAAATCAAACTTAAACCTAAAATAAACTAAACCTAAACCTAAACCTAAACTAAATAAAATAAAATAAACTAAAATAAACCAAAACCTAAATTAAAATAAAACCTAATAATAAACCTAAATAAAAAAACCTAAAACCTAAACCTAAACCGAAAAATATAAAATAAAACCTAAACCTAAAAAATAAAATAAAAATAAAACTCTATAAGAAAATAAACCTAAACCTAAAAAATAAACTAAAATAAAAAACCTAAGCTAAAATAAATAAACTAAACTAAATAAAAAAATGAACATAAATAAAAATAAAATGTAAAATATATTGAAATTAATAAAATATAATATAAATAAAATAAATAAACCTAAACCTATAGGTTTAATTAATTTTTAAGGAAACCACTAACCCCTAAGCAAACTTTAAACCCTAAACCCTAAAACCCTAAGCCCTATAGCCTTAACACTAAACCCTAAACGTTAAACCCTAAACCCTAACATTATGCCCTAAACCCCAAAACCTAAAATGCTAAAATCCTAAAGATTAAACCCTAAACCCTAAAAAACAAAAAACCTAAACCTAAAGAAAATAAAACCTAAAAATAATATATATATATAACAACCTAAACGTAAATAAAGTAAGAAATAAAATGAAATAAACTAAAAACCTAAACCTAAAAAAAATAAAATAAATGTAAACCTAAACAAAACTAAAAAAATAAAACAAGCCTTAGAATAAAAAACCAAAATAAAATAAAAACTAAATGTTAAATAAAATTAAAATAAGCCTAAAATAAAATAAAATAAAAACCTAAACCTAAAAATAAAACTTAAAAATAAATAAAAATAAAACCTAAACCCTAAACTAAAAGAAATTAAACAAAAAAAACAAAAAAAAACAAAAACACTAAAACTAAAATAAATAAAACCTAAACCTAATCCTATAAACTAAACCTATACCTAAACTAAAACTAAATAAAAGAAAATAAAATAAAAATAAACCTAAACTAGAAAATAAAATAAAAATAAACCTAAACTAAAAAATAAAACCTAAAAATAAACCTAAACCTAAACTTAAAAATAAAACCTAAAAATAAACCTAAAATAAAAACCTAATACCAAACCTAAAAAAATAAAATAAAAATCTAAACCTAAATTGATAAAATAAAAAAAAATAAAAATAAAAATAACACTCAACTAAAAAATAAACATAAACTTAAACCTAAAAATTAAACTAAAATAAATAAATCTAAAATAAATAAATTGAACTAAAGAAAAATAAAAAATAAACCCAAATAAAATAAAAAATTAGATTAAAAAAAATAAAAAAAATTAAATAAACTAACTAAACCTAAACCTACCGGTTTACTTAATATAAAAAAACCATAAACCCTAAATCCTAAACCCTAAACCTATAACCCTAAACCTACAACCCTAAATCCCAAACCCTAAACCCTAAGAGAATAAACCCTAAAACCTTAATCCCTGAACCCTAAATACTAAACCCTAACCTTAAACCCTAAATCCTAAACTCCAAACCCTAAACATAAAATTAAAGTAACTAAATAAATAAATAAAATAAACATAAACCCTAAAACCTAACAAACTTAAACCTAAACCCTAAGAATGGGCAGAACCTTGATGTCAGGAACATCACCATCAACCAAGCTCAGTTTAGATCTAGCGGTGGAGGCGAAGGTGGAGGCAGCAATTACCACTATGGTGGTGGGGGATCTGGAGGTGCTAGTGGATATGGATGTGGTGGTCGGAGTAGTGGTGGTTATGGAGGTGGGAGGAACGACAGAGGTTATTATCATGGAGAGAGAGATCGGGATATGATAGTGGATCCCACTACTTGAGAGGCCTCGATGGTTCTGATTGGAACTAGAGAAACTGAAGATCTACCGATTCGATCTGCAGCTTATGGAACTGTGTCTTTACAATAGTGATGGTTCTAGTAATCTAAGATTTTTGATTTATTCTTTGCGTGCTCATTTTTGATCAATGTCGTCGCTTGTGTCTTAGAAAACTTGATGTGTTACTTGGTTGATGAAATGAAAAAGAAGAAATATTAAATATAAATTTATTCTCTATTAAAAAAAACCCAAAAACTTTATACCCTAAACTAAAACCTGAACCCTAAACCTAAAACATAAACTTTAAACCCTAGATCCTAAACCCTAAAATCCCTAAACCCTAAACCCTAAACCCAAAATCCTAAACCCTAAAACCCTAAACCCAGAACCCTAAACCATAAAACCTAAACCCTAAACCTTAAACCCTAAACCCTAAACCCCAAACCCTAAACACTAAACCCTATACCCTATACCCTAAACTAAACATAAACCCTAAACATGAAACCCTAAACCCTAAAAAGCTAAAAACCCAATCCTAAATTAAATAATACCTTAAAATAAAATAAATAAATAAACCTAAACCAAAATAAAATAAAATAAAAAATAAAATAAAAACATAAACTAAAACCTAAACCTAAACATAAATTTTAAAAAAATATAATAAAAATTTATAATAAAATATAAATAAAATAAATAAATACTTGAACTAAACTAAAAAAATAAAAAACATAAATAAAATAAAAACTAAACCTAAATTAAAAATAAAATAAACCTAAAATAAAATAAAATAAAAACTAAATAAAAACCTAAACCTAAAAAATAAACCTAAAAATAAATCCTAAAAATAAAAAAAAATAAAACCTAAACCCTAAACTAATAAAAAAAGGTAAACCTAAAATTAAAATAAAATAAACATACATAAACTAAAATAAACTAAACTAAAATAAATAAAATATAATCCTAAATCTAAAAAAAACTAAACCTAGACTAAATAAAATAAAATAAATTAAAAATAAACATAAACCTAAATTGAAAAATAAAACCTAAAATAAAAACCTAAAACCTAAACCTTAAAAAATAATATGAAAACCTAAACCTAAACCTAAAAATAAAAAAATAAAACATAAACCAAAAAAATAAAATAAAAATAAAACTAAAGTAAAAAATAAACCTAAATGAAAACCTAAACCTAAAAAATAAACTAAAATAAAAAACCTAAACTAAAATAAATAAACCTAAAATAAATAAACTATACTAAATAAAGATAAAAATAAACCTAAATAAAAATAAAAAATAACCTAAGCTAAAATAAATAAAAAATAAATTTAATAAACTTAAACCTACAAGTTTCCTTAATTAAAATAAATAAATAAAATAAATAAACCCTAACCTAAACCCTAAACCCTAAAAACCTACAACCCTAAACCTTAAACCCTAAACCCTAAACCTAAAGGAAATAAAATGAAAAAAAAAAAAATTTAAAATCTAAAAAACTATAAAAAAAGTAACCCCCCTCCCCCCAAACCAAAAGCTCTAAACCTTTTTCAGTAGCCCCTTCCTGTCTCGTGCTATGGCGATTCTTGAATCCTTTGCCTTTTCGTTCTCTTTCTCATCATTTTTGAGCTAGTTTTCCAAAAATTTCTTCTGGTTTGGCTTCAACCTTTGGCTGATCCTTGTTTGGTTCTTAAGTGGCACCATTTTCCATAGCATCAATTTTTGAGAATACTTGGGGAAAACTAAATGCTCCAGTTGCTCCAGCTCAGGCTTCCAATTCTTTGGATATAACTAAACCTTTTGCCTCTAAATCCTTCAAAGGTGCCTTATTTGGTAAAGATTCTTCAACTTCTTTGATATTTCTTTAAACCTGGTTCATACGACCTTCAAAAGTGTTCTGGCTATTATGTGCACTGATTTGGAAATTGAAAAACTAGCCGAGCTTTCTACAATCATTGCAAAACTCATGGATATGATGTCTTAGAATGTTTTGTTACTCATCCACATCTTGGGAAGAAAGTGGTTAAAGATCCTAAGGTTGCTAGAAAAATTGGAGATTTAAAAAGTGATAAAAAAATTTGCTTTAAATGAAAAGGATAATGGTGTTATGAATGATATTATTGATGTTTTTAATGTTGTTCCCAATGTAAGTGGTAGTGATAAGCTTATTAAAAATTCTTCTGAAATTATTTTGGAGAGTAATCAGCTTTTGGCTACTATTATTTTTATTATTCCTAAAAATTTGCAAGTTGATGATTTTTTTTATTTTAGTTTCAGATTCTAAGGAGATTTGTGTTGCTAAAAATCTAGAAAATGGTTATATTATTTTGCCTAAGAAAATCTTTAAAAGAAAATCTTGTTTTATCTTCTTTGAATTTGGGCAAGAATGATGGTATGGAGCTTCTTGATAATGTGCAGCCAAGTGTTTGTTTGCTTAATAAATTTGTTTCTACCCCTTCTTTAACTATTATTCTGGATGGTACTTTGATTAGTGATAATTCTCATTTAATGGATAAAAAGGATTTGTCTTCTTGTCAAATGAGATCATCTCCTAAATCTATTGTTAATAATGATGATAAAACTTTTATGATGATGAATCAATGGAGAATGAGACCAGTTTTCAAACTATTTTTGTGAAAATAAAAAGGTAGTTTAAAAATTATCCACCTAAAGTTTCTAGATCTACTCAGTCTTCTTCATTTTCTTTGCCTAATAAAAATTAATGTTTAACTTTCTTATTTAGAATGTGAGGGGCATTGGTACTCTTTCTATTAGGAATAGAATTATGAATCTTTGTAGAATTTATAATGCAGTTTCTTGGTTATTCTTGAACCTCTTATTTTTTCTTCTAAAATAATGCATGCGGGAAGGATGATTGGTTTTAGCAACTTTCTTTCAATAGTAATAAAATGATTTTGTTATTTTGGAATAATTCTCTTACTATTTATGTTATGAATTATTTTCATCAAGTTATTAATATGGATATTTCATTTGGTGATTATAATGGTTTTGGCTCTTTTATTTATGCTGCTTGTAACAAGTTTGAGAGGAGAATTCTTTGGGAACAATTATCTAGTTTTGCTTCTATTGTTAATGATTCTTGGATTGTTGGTGGGGATTTCAATACGGTCCTTTCTTTGAATGAAAGGAAAGGGGGTTCTTTACTGAATTTACATTCAATGGAAGATTTTGCAATTATGATTTTGGATAGAAATCTTCATGATGTTGGTTTCATTGGTTCTCAATTTACTTGGAATAATCATAGATTGTGGCAATAGTTGGATCATGCCTTATTTAATAATTATTGGTTAAACTGTTGGCCATTAACTTTGGTGGAGCATCTTAGTAGAACTCTCTCGGATCATGCTCCTCTTTTTATTTCTATTAAAGAAGTTGTTCATAACAATAATATCATTAAAAATTTTGTTTTCAAAACATGTGGTTACAAGATAAAAGTTTTCTTGATGTTAATGCTTATAATTAGTGTGCTCCTCTTTCTC